>CAJNDT010006080.1:0-165000 GCA_905221615.1 Symbiodinium sp. CCMP2592 | reverse complement strand
GGGCCGGGTTCCTTTAAAGGGACTCTTTTTAAGCTTTTCTTTAAAGGGATCCTTTTAAGCTTTCGTTGAAAGGGCTTCTAGAGGTCCTTTACAGGATTCAGAACGGCTCCTTTGAAGGGGTCTTTAAGATCCTTTAAGCGGAATTATATGGGTTCTTTTTAAAGGGATCCATAAGGGTACTACAAGGGATCTATGGGGGTTTAAGGGTTTAGGGTAACCCTAAACCCTAAACCCCAAACCCCCCTAGGCCCTGAGCGCCAACGTCGTGAGGCTTCGGAGGGGACAGCCGCGCGGTGCGCGGGCAGCTGAAGGACGTGGAGCAGGCCGCTACGAACTCAGGCTTCCCTTACGGGTTTCGGGTTTCGGGTTTAGGGGTTTAGGGGTTCAGTGGTTTAGGCTTTAGGGGTTTAGGGGTTTGGGGTTTAGGGTGCAGAGCATCCTTCCGCTTATCTACATACACCTCTACCAAGATATTCTCCAGAACCCTTTTTCCAAAGGATTAAAGTCTAAACCCTAAACCCTAAATTCAAAGTAGCTTGAAGTGCCCATTTTTCGGGAGTGCCTTCCGAGGAAGCCCAAAAGCACTGAAGTTTTAATGCATGTAGAGCCCTGTGGACCCCAACCGTATTGATCCGATTCGAATCCATCCTACGGTTTCTAATATAGGGGCCTTAACAATTGCCTATGCTATTTTGGGGGCTCCTTATTGTAATTATAGTATAGTGGGCCCCAAAGCCCTATTCTACTTATCAAAGCCCCTATATTATAGTACCCTTATAGATCCCTACAGTAAGATACAGTAACCGTTATAGACCTCTTTAAAGGAACCCTATTCAAGGCCCCTGTATTACGTTTATCAATGCAAGAAGCTTCGGCCTCCTCGGAGCTTGGATGGTGGCAGAGGGTCTTCAAGACATGCGGCTCTTTCCCGGATCCGTCGGTGTAGGGTTGGGGTTGAGGGTCCCCGTCCCTGATCATTCGCAAGAACTTCCTTAAAACCTAAACGCTTGAACCTGACACCAAAAGGCCCTAAACCCTAAACCATGAGCCCTAAACCGCTGCACCCTAAACCCCATTCCTGCGAGCTGAGACAAGGCCAAAGCCCCATCGCCCGACACGAGCTCGAGCAGTAGCCTTGGAACAACCCACATACGACCCTATAAAGACACGGCTGAAAACCTAAACCCTAAACCCTGAACCCTAAGAACAGTATGATCCGCATAGAATAGCAGCCGACAGCCGGTTTAAGTCTCCATAAGAGAGGATGCGTATAAAACATCATCAAGAGGCAGTAACCACGTATACAACGCTCTAAGAGCCTTAAAGCATTTTAGCCACCTTAAGTATAAGAACCCCGCAAAGATCCTGGCAAAACATTGCCTTGTAACACCTCCAGAGAGCATCAGCTTTTAAGGCATGAGACGCAAGAACCTCAAACAACTGCTCCGCTACTATTTTGGCTATTATTAGTTGTACGATTATTGTCATTATTGTTCATATTCTTTCTCTTATTCTTCAGCGCTCAGATTTGGTCTACGGCCTGCCGCTGCCTGGCCATGCACTGCGCGGCCTTCGCGGCCCTGCGCAGGGACGGCACCGTCGTGACCTGGGGATGCGACTCGAAGTCTTTGGACTTTGCAGGGAGGGTGTAGGGTTTAGAGTTTAGAGTTTAGGGTTTAGTGTTTAGGGTTTAGGGTTTAGGGTTTAGGGTTTAGAGTTTAGGGTTTAGAGTTTAGGGTTTAGGGTTTAGGGTGGTCTAAAGGTTTATCAAGGCATCTCCCGCCATTCTAAGGGTGGGGACGAGCGTCAACCCTAACTTCTGTAGAGGCCTGAATACTTAGTAACACTGTTTCTTCGGGTTCCTGGATCTGAAAACTTATACCAAAATACCTCCCTCCAGCATGTCTCCCATCACCGTATTCTTCATGTGACATCCTGTGCCTTACTCCCTACATCCTTACCTCAAAAGCTTGAAGTTTAGCGCAGTTTACGAGCGCTCCCCAACCTTCAAATCTCACAGATCTGGGGAGCAGCTCAAGGCTTGGGGTTTGGGGCATAGGGTTTAGGGTGGAGGGTTCCGGGTGTAGGGTTTAGAGCTTGGGGTTTATGGTTTAGGGTTCAGGGTCCCAGCTCACGCCCTACTACGTGGTTTCGAGCTTGCAATCTACTTGATACTATAATCGGGTACATGAGCAGTATTGCTGGTCCGTATGCTTCCTTTCCAAATTGCAAATCTTTTGTGATACCCCAACGCCTCGATCGAATGATAAAGGTTCTTACACCCTGATCGATAGCCAAACATTGATCCTAAGCCTAAACCCGAACCATCAGGTCGAACCCGAAACCTCGAGCCCTAAACGCTGAATCTTAAACCCGACACCCCGACCCTGGGTTGTTATGGTTCTTAACATGAATCCTAACATAATGGGGTCACACGGCCAGGGTTTCTTCATCAGGTTCCTACATCAAGCCCTTAGGCCTAGGCCCGCAGCCTGAATACCCTTCCCAACGTCACAGGAGGCCAAAAGTGGTTTTAGCCTATGGGGGTTTAGTAGGGATTAGGGTTCCCATAGTAGGGTTCATATTAAGGCATCCCTGCCCCAAGAATCTTAAACCCCCCTTTTGGCCGCCCATCCCAAGGTGCAGCCTACGGAGGGGACAGTCAAGCAGTGCAGTCACAGCTTCGCAACGTGCAGCAGATCGAGGCCTGGAGCTTCTTCTTCCTTTTGAGCCTCGAAGTTGGGCTTAACTTAGCTTTGGTAAGTAGGGAATGGAGGAATGGGGTACATTGTAACTACTATTACTACCATTCTTCCATTCCCTACGAACCAAAGGTAGGTCTGAGCCTCAAAGTTGGGTTTAGGGCTTAACAGGTTTTGTTTTCAGGGTTTCCGGCTGTGTGCTTTTTTCTTTTTGTATATAGGGATTTCTAGGTTTAGATTTTTTATAGGGATTTCTATGTTTAGGGTTAACGGCCTTATCGCGTCGAGTTCAAGGTTTAGGAAAGCCTATACCTCAAGCCCTAACTGCTAGCGCCAGCTTCAACTCCAAACTGTAAACATTAGCTACTATTTGCTTAAGAACCACCCAAAAAATAAAAAATGATAATCCCTATATTATCCCTATAAGGAATACATTTTTTATTTTTTGGGGGTTCTTAAGCAAATAGTAGTTAGGCCCTAATTCAAGCGGCTCTAAGGGTGGGATGAAGGTCGACAGGGTAATTCCAAAATAAGAGTCCTTATTTTTCCGAAAATTAGGTTATCTTATTTTGGGGGCCTTAAAAAAATGAGAGTCCTACTTTTTAGGGCCTACATTTAGGGTGCTATTTTAGATTTTCGGAAACTCCCCATATAAGGGAGCCTTGATCCTACCGACCTTCATCCCAGCTTTTGAGGCCACCAATAGTGACCCAAGCCTAAGCCTTTCTTGTAAGACTAAACCCTTAAGTCCGCCTTAACCCTTGGTTTAGGGTTTAAGGGTTTAGGGTTTAGGGTTTAGGGTTTAGGGTTTAGGGTTTAGGGTTTAGGGTTTAGGGTTTAGGGTTTAGGGTTTAGGGTTTAGGGTTTAGGGTTTAGGGTTTAGGGTTTAGGGTTTAGGGGCCTTCGCCCTCAAGTCAGCCTCAACCCTTAGTTAAGCCGAAACCTAATCACGGAAACCGGCTCTCGAGCGTCAAAGATACTCTGACCAATATACGAACGTAGAGACATGTATGGTGCATGTGTGTATATAAACACACATACACATGCAGATGTGTGCTGTTTCGACATCATGGTGGACGTCGCCTGCAAATGCTTTGACCAGCAGTGTGTCTTTTTCAAGGAGCCGCTGCTATCCCAATCCCTAACCGAACCCTGAACCCTGAGTCCTAAACCCAAACCCATAAACCATAAACCATAAACCCTGTACACCTCTACTGTGCGGCCCAAAGCCATCCTTAAGCCGAGGCTCTGCAATCCAAACCGCCTCTTTACCTGACTGGGGCTCAAGAATCTTGTGTACTGCCCCCACCAGTAACAGTTGGATAATATTCATGTTGTAGATATATTAGGACCTTAGTAGTAGCCCCATTATAGACTGTTACTGTACGGGGGGGCAGTATCCAACATGAATCTTCGTCGAACTTCGCAAGGCTCTGGGACCCATCAACTCTGCCCACCCTTCTCCAAAATTCGAGACTCTCCTTCACTCACCCTCTCCTCTACCATAAGGGCCTTGATAATTGCCTATACCATGGTGGGGGTTCCGTATTTTTACTATAGTATAATTTTCTCTCAAAACCTATTCTGATTATGGAGGCATAAAATACTCCCCATCTCCGTTTGAGGCCACCGTCGGAGCCTTCGCAGCACAAAGGGAGGACGGCTCTGTGGAGCCTTGGATTATGATTGAAACCCCTACAGAAGTTGGCCCCACAATGCTGCGGCTGATGATATAAATCCTGCATTGCCCATAATAAGGAATATACCATAACTCCCATAAGTTTAGGGTCCTTCAGGTCATGCAGGGATTTTGTATCATCATCTGCAAGAGCCCCTCTGAGCCCCAAGTGAAATCCGGAGCAAAGCCCCAAACACACCCGAACAGGCCCTAGGAATCACAGCAAAAGCCACACCCTAGAGTTCTCCCCACTCCCCGCCCGCTCTGGGCAAGAGCACGTTGGAATCGAGCCTGCTTGCGATAGTATGTAAATATGTATATATATATATATATATATATATATATATATATATATATGTGTATATGTTTTTGTATATATTTTGTATGTATGTATATATATATATATATGTGTACATTAAAAAACATACATATATATATATACACACATACATATATATATATATATATATATGTATGCAATGTTCAGCATACTCCCTAGACCCTTACAAGCACCTACAGCCAGCCAATCAAAACCCCTCAGAGACCAAAGCCTCAAACACCCCAAAGCTGCAGATCACCTGGGGCCACCGCGCCTTCGGTGGGGACTCGGGATCCGTTCAGCACCTGCTGAAGGACGTACGGCAGGTTCGGACATGTATGGTTTTCATATATAACATACAGCCACTTCGTAAGGTAGGGTGTAGGCTTTTTAGGGCTTAGGCTTTTTAAGGTTTAGGGTTTAGGATGTATTAGGCTGTTGTAAATGGCTTTGAAGGGTACGGGTTTAGGTTGGCACAGGGAGTTTGAGCCTGAAGCCTTCAAAACCCCAAAGAGGCTGCAGATACTTTAGCCCAAACCTTACGGCGCAATTCCCATGCCTGTTCATAGGAGGCCAAAAGAATTTTTAGCCTATGGGGGTTTAGTAGAGATTAGGGTTCCCATAATAGGGTTCACATGAAGGAATCCCTACCCCGAGAATCTTAAACCCCCTTTGGCCTCCCATCACTTGTTTCCAGTTGAGATGTTGAGGTGTAGCTGGCTGTCCAAGTCCTCACACCCTTCGTGAGCTCCAAAACCGACAACCTGCAAGTCCCCCTAGTACAACTATATAGAACCTATTCCAACCATATACGGTTTACATGCCTTTAATTTTCAAGACAAGACCTCGCACCCCTGAAGGTCCGTGCCACACTTGGGGCATTTGCTGGACTCTGCGCGGATGGTTCTGTGGTCAGTTGGGGCTTGGAGGCTGATCCTACAGTCTTGTTTGCCCCGTGCTGCTGGGGAGTGTCTAGACCAGGCGGTCCTGAAATCCTAATCTGGGCCTTGAAAAAGCAGTACGTATACCTCCTAAGCAAGAACGCTATGGTGCACCCGAAGCCGTCTTCGAACTTTCAGGCTTGCAAGCCACAGAACTTACGGGAGCTCGATGGAATTCTCAGGGTTCTGTATCTGCATTACTATATGGTTTTGCTATATATATATATATACATATATTATATATGTAATATGTATACCAGGGTTGCTACAAGGGCTCCAGTGCAAAACGTATCATAAAGCGCTTGAATATGCTTGCATTTCCGTTCTGCCAGATGATCTCTGGAAACGACTTGCCTTTGGACGTGCTGCAGAACGTCAAGGACCGAGAAGGGCTCTTTAAAGGAGGATGAGGGTCTTAAGGCTTGCCCTAAGGGACCCAAACCCGCCCTAAACCCCAAACCTTAAACCCAAATGGCTATGGCTCAAGCTGTTGTGCCCGAGGCCCTGCCAGGTGAGGTGTAGTCGGCTTCCCGCCCTCTCCTCCATCTCTTTGCTCCTGTGGCGTTCCTGTACTCCCTGTGCTTCCTGACTGCCGCGTACGCGTTCATCCCCCGCTACCTGATCCTTCGGAAGATCCACGTTGGCGAGTCATTGACTTGGGTGAGTTCTACCTTCGTGTTCCGGGTGTGTACGCTGGGTGAAGAGGAACTGCGTGGGAGAGAAATTTGGTCACTTACTTGTTCGATTGATTGCCTCGTCATTGGGGTGACTTCTACCTGCACCTGCACTTCATCTTTGGGGTGACTTCTGCCTGGATCTGCGCTTTGTTAGCTTCGTTGTCCTTTATTTGGATCCGCACTTCGTCTTTGGGGGTGACTTCTACCTGGACCCGCACTTTGTCATCTTCATCCTGAGCGAGCCTGTCTTCGACCTCCTGGACTGAGTCGGCACACCTGGCCGCTCCGAGTGCCTCAGTTGTTCGTCATCTGGAGGGGTGGGTGTTGTTTCCTCTTCGTGGTGAGCGATGGCAGACAACGCTGAAACGCAATTGGGATCGTCACAGTTCCTGGGCATGCAGGTGGATGGCGAAGGCATCAAGCAAGAAGGCGAAGCCCCGCACGCCCATGTTATTGGATCGCCCACAGAGATCGCCGATGAGCCCTCTGAACCAGAAGAAGGAGATGTAGACATGCCCGTGAAACTGGAGAAAAGGAAGAGACGAGAGTCCGCTGGAAGTGTTCCGAATGCACATGTTCAACCGGTACCTGACTCTGACGAGGATGAGGAAAATGACAGTCCTTCTAAACGTCCACTTCTTTGTGATGACAAACCTCTCACGGCGGGTGAAATTAGAGACTTGCTTTTTGGACATGTACGAGAGATGAGAACTGCTTGGCATTCATTTCAGGGTCGACTTGATGCCGTCGAGAAAGAGCAGGCCAAATCCTCCTTCGAAGTTACGAACCTGCAGACTAGAACCAGGGTCCTTGAAAAAGATGTGGGACAGCACAAGCAGACGGTCCAGACCCAGCCCAAGGCCCTAGAGAACCTGACTTTGGAGGTCAAGAACATGCAAGTGAAGATTGATGATCTGTCTGCCAAACAAAACGCTGGCCCCGCCCCTCCCGTCCCAGCAGGGCCGGCAGATGGACAACATGGTGATCCCTGGAGTGAGTATCTACGACAGCGAGGTGGAGCGAGTTCTGATCGGAAGGACGGTGTCCGTGCTTCTCATGGCGCGCCTGATGACAAAGGCGATGTTCTTTCGGAAGAAGACAAAAAGACCCTCGTGTTCGGCGGCTGGCTTCAAGACACCAAACGTGGGGTGATTGAAGAAGAGTCTGCCACCATCCTCAACCTCCCTGACATCAAGGGGCTGATCGATAGCGAGAAGTTACAGATCTTCGGACCGAGACGCTCTGTGGGCTTGCTTCGCTTTGTGATACGGGAGGGTGAAACTTTCCAGAACACCAAGAACAGAATGTGGGAAGTCATCAAGGCGCTGAGCAAGATCAAGCATGTGTTGCCCAGCACCCGTGCCTGTGGTGAAGAGAAGACAATGTGGGCGTCTTTCGTCAAGACCCGCAATGCCCGTACGAGAAGCTCCCATGTCAGTTTGGTGCGTCGTGTTGCCATTGCACTCGCCAAAGACAACACCGACGATGGGGTGAACTCCATTGTGGGAGGCGGAACGAAAAGCTAGGAAGCAGTACGCACAGGAAGGTCAAGGGCAACGATGAGTTCGTGACCATGAGTGGTGGCTGGGTGAACATCTCAGCTGTGGCGCGTGTGGCAGGGTGCTCCTCTGACGATGCCAGGGGTGCATTTGAACGGGAATTGTGAAAGCAGACAGCTGCAAGTTTCACCCCAGATTCGAATTTGGTCTCTCTACCGGGTGATCTTCTTGCCAGTCCTAAGGAACGTGAGAAGAATGTGCCTTGTCCGCGTGCAAGATGCAGATGGGGCCGGGCATGTACCTGGAATTTGGGAGGACAAAATGCAAGCCTGCTAGATGTTGCCTGTCGGGATTGTGACATTCTCTTGGTTCAAGAATTTGCACGTGAAGGCTCTGGGTGGTCCACCTTCGAGACGGATGAATTTCACTGGGTCGCACATCGGGACCCTCGTCACTGGCGTGGGGTGGGAACTGGAATTGCCTTGGACAAGTTTGATTCGATCCTGTGGAAATCTGCTGCTGAAAGGGGTGTATGGGTCGTTGCACGCATTCTTGGTCTCGGCCGTGTCATTCTAGGTTCAGTACATTGCCACACGGGGGTCAC
Source organism: Symbiodinium sp. CCMP2592 (assembly GCA_905221615.1). Classification (NCBI taxonomy): domain Eukaryota; class Dinophyceae; order Suessiales; family Symbiodiniaceae; genus Symbiodinium; species Symbiodinium sp. CCMP2592. The sequence goes on along the minus strand of CAJNDT010006080.1, from coordinate 156,580 downwards.
CACGGCCGTCTACCAAGCAGCCGTCCAAGAATTCGTTCGACTTTGTCCTCGCAAATATCGGCACCTCCCTGTCCTTTGTGGCGCCGATGCCAATGAGACACCCCTCTGGGTCGATAGTGAACAAGAGCCTAACCGCTTGCACATTGGTGACTGCAGCAGCAATCTCAACACGATGATCCATGAGATGCTGCAACATGGCATTCACCCTGTTGCACCCGTACCTGAACAGCAGAACTGGCCGACACACTTCCCTCGAGATGAGTCGCGAGTTGGCCGTCAGATTGACATGATTCTAACACGCCTGCTTGACGCCCAGCCTGTGCAGATTGAGGCTGACAGACGACATGTTGTAGGGTCCGATCATGCGATCGTCATCGCTGACATCTTCATTACTGGCTCTTCCGCTCGTACCGTTTGGGGCAATGACTCGAGAGCGAGATGGATCTCCAGTGAACTTCCCTGTACCACCATTGTTGATGAAGATGACCTCATCCAGATCGCCAAATCCTGCAGCAAGCCTCGATCGTCTCGCAAGTTTCGCGACAGCCAAGAGACGAAAGATGCCATTCGAGATGCCAGATCCTCCAATGCGCCAGCCGATTGGAAACGTGTCCATCGCATCCGGAAGCAAGAACGCCGCATGTGGAGTCAGAACCGTTTGTCAAGGATCCTGCATGGTGATTGGGATGAATATCGCAACCTACAGAATGACAAAAAGAGGTGCCGAGGGTGGTGGGGTGAAATGCTCGCAGAAAGTGGTGCCAAGGATCTAGCCAACCAGATCACTGAACATCTCGCTGCAAAGATGACAAACCCCAACAAGACGTCGCTTGCATGGGAAAGAGAACTTGATGAGATGATCAGCGCCTCTGCCGAGTCTGGTGTTTTCATTCCTTTCACCATCTTGGAAGTTCGGACAGAACTACAGGGGATGAAGTGCAAGAGCGCAGTTGGTCCCGATGGCATTGGTGTTCATCTTCTCCGTGGGCTTGCTGACGATGATTGTCTTGGCCCGCAGCTTCTAAGTCTCATCAATCACATTGTAGAAAGTCGCGAGCTACCGCCGAGTTGGGAGAAGAGTTTCCTCGCCCTCCTTGCTAAGTGTCTTAATCCTCGTACGCCTGGTGATCTTCGTCCTATCTGTGTCTCCTCGGCCTTCCGCAAGTTGGTTAATCGACTCGTTTGTACAAGAGCCCTCCCTATCATGCGTCGTGGATCGAAGATCAGCTGCTGTGGTAAAGGCCGACAAGCAGCCGATCTCATCGGAACTATATCCAGGATGCGTGACGTCACCAAGGAGTGGCGGCACCCTCTCATTCTGTGCAAACTGGACGTTTCGGGTGCATTTGATCGTGTTGACCGAGCAAAAGTTGCCAATTTGCTACGTTCTCGTCTTCGAGGCAAAGGGGTGAGTTTTGAACTTCGCTATTTACCTGCCCAGCTCGCCACGCATGAACTGATTGGGAATGCACCCGGCGGTCAGTCGGTGCGACTTCGGCCTGATAATGGAATTAAACAGGGCGCTCCTGAAAGTGCCGAACTGTTTGGTCTAGTCGTCGACTCCCTTCTCTCAGAGTTAGTTCACTGTGGGCACTGGCTGAACATGGGGCAGCCCATCTCAGGGGTCGACTTGGATCTGCTCTTCTATCAGGATGACGTCTTTTTGATCGAGACCAACTTCGCGCGGCTTTGCAAGAGGGTGACAGTTGTAGATCGATGTCTTCGGCAAGCGGGGTTGACTTTGGCAAAGAACAAGACCAAGATCATCGCCAACGAGCACTACACTGGCTGCAGGAAGGCACGCATTGGGGATGACATCTTCGAGATCGCACCTCGGGGTGACTCGCTGAAGGTGCTTGGCTTGGCGTTTTCCTTAGATCATGATGCGTCTGAGCAAGCACGTGAACTCATCGGGCGCACTAGGGACGCTGCCGCCGCACACCGGGACATTCTCCAGGCTCCTGGGGCATGGCGCCATAAGATCTCGATCATGCGGACGTTACTCGAGTCCCAGTTCAATTGGACTGGTGGGGCGATCCACTGGAGCAAGGATGACCTCCACACGATGAACGTCCTCCAACTACAGACTTGCCGTTCGTCCTTTGGTCTGCGCCGTGCAAGGGAGGAGTCGTGGCTTGATTGGAATCAAAGAACCATGCGTTTCCTTCGCCTGTGGCTTCACAGCAATCAAGTCCCTCGATGGTCGGAGCGCATCCTCACTCTTCAGCATACTCTTCACGGCCATTGGGCACGTCGTGTCGAAATAGTTCGTGGACGTGCTCGTGCCTGTGCTCCTATGCGCGCTGTCACCTGGAGAAATACGGCCTGGTGGAGAGAACAGCAGTCTCTCAGTAAGTCAGTCTCGCTTCGTCATCCATGCCACTTCTACGCTTCCAATGCTGAACGCCAACTGGCGTATAGCAATGGGGTGTGCTGGCACGTGACTGCGCAGGATAGATGCTGCTCGTGCAAAATATGTCCGAGAATGGGATGTCCGGTGGAGCTCTGGACGTCAACTTTCGATCCGTTGTTAGTTTGGACACAAGACTTACCACAAGACTTACTGCTTGTGAAGATGAAGCCTTTTGCTGGGGGGCTGATGTGCACAAGTGATGAGTGTTGTACTACAAGATTTTACCTGCCTCTAAAACTTCTTTGCAATGATCCACTTTGCCTTCACGACATGAACGAGATGTACTTGAGATCATGCTGCACTGTGCTGAGACATGACAAACCTAGGCACTCGGTGAAGCTGAATTTGACGAACTCCTTGTTTGTACTTTGGGCCCAGGCGCGAAAACTTTCGCTGAAAGCCTCTTTCACTTCAGCCACTCCTTTGCCCCTGGCCTTCTTCGACATGGCAACTTGGGCCGCCTTGGTGCTGCTGATGTGGCTTCCCCCTGGTGGTGGCATGGAGAACTTAGAAGACAGCAGACGGGGTGACGATCACCGCCTTCGCCCATGGACGCCTGAAGAGATCGCTGAGTACATGCAGGCAGCCTGGGATGATACTACTGTGGTCGTCACTGCACATCATGAGACCGGGGACTGGACAACAGCAATGGAGACGTGGCCAACCGACGAGGGTGAGCATCGTCGAGAACTGCCGCCCTGGTCATGGTCCTCGGCGACGAACTTGGAGCCTTCCTCGTCTTCTACCCCCTCCTCGTCGTCGGCACCGTGGCAGACACCTTCGACCTCGAGCTCTTCCTGGCAGACACCTTCCACCGCAAGTTCTCCAACTTCGAGCTCCTCGTGGCCGACACCTACAACTTCGGGATCCGCTGGGTTACCCTCGTCTACCATCGCCGTGGATGAAGAGATTTGCTGGGCAGTACATCATGGGCTTGACATTGGCAACCCTCACTCGGCCGAATTGGCGGGTCTGGCCCCTATCCCAGAGGAGATGCCCTTGCCCTTCTCTGAGGGTATTGTGAATTCTCGGGGTGAGCAAGGAGGAGTGGAGACATCACCACAGGTAGATTGGCTGGAACTTGTCCGCGACACCAGGACACTACGTCGACGTGCTCCACGAGAAGAACAACCTGACGCCCCTCTACCTGGACGTGATCCCACGTCGTTGCTGGTGGGACCGAAGCCTGCAGGGATCCTCCGAAGCCGTTCTGGAAACTGTGCAACGTCGAACAATGAAACCACTGCATGTACCGACTCAACATCTGGGGTGACATCTCGCTTTGGACGTGAACGCCCTGGAGTCGACCGATGGCACGACGTCGATGGCTCCATCAGAAACAGAGCACGTGAACGACGTGAAGCCGAAGCTCGAGCGGCTGAGACCTCCTCTTCCTCGCAACAGTCGCCGCCCTTCACAGTGGATGGTGCAGGCAGTCACCGGGGTGACCCCACGATCAAGGCGACGACTTTCTATGGGACACAATTTGAAGTATGGGCGGATGCGGGTGTCCTGGATAACAACACCTCCACCACTGCGGGCGCCGAGAGCACGGATGTGGATGCTAACTGTTCTGGCCACGATTCAAGTTCTGGCACAGAATCTCTTGGATTCTGGAGACACGGCGAGTGGGTAGCTAGAGGACGCTCACCTGCAGAACAACGTGCTCACCGTGGAGGCCTTGGACCGCAAAGGCTTGCACGCAAACAACGACGAGTGCAGGAGTATTTGGAGGGCAACTGGCGTCCTGCTTGGCTCAACCGTTACATTCGCGATAAACAGGAACGCCAAGAACAACAGCAGCGAGTGAGTGAGGAGGATGCCGAGCAGAAACCTGTGACCCCGCTCATTGACCCCAAGATCATGTCCGTGTTCCTTGGGAGGCCTTTACCCCAGGAGGACGCCACGGTGGTACAGTCACTGGAGGTTTGCACGGAGGAACCCGTTGCGGACAGCAACAACTTGAGGGAGAAAGGGATCCATGGCTTGAACAAGGCTGGTGGCATTCCGACGACTACACTGCTGAGTACTGGAGTGGGTGGACGACCTGGAGCACCTGGACATCCCCCTCATGGACATCTTCGTGGACATCGTGGAATGACGGGACATGGGACGACTCGTGGACGAGCACATCAACGACCACCACTACATCCTCGTCTGCGTCCGCGGCTGGGTCGCCGACGATGCCGGACCAAGGTCTGGAACCAACCATCCACAGCCCAGTTGCCGATGAAGTATTCTTGATGCAGTTAACAGGTGTGGAAAGGGCTACTTTGCAAGAAGCTGGGGTCAGTGTCGCAGGGGTGAATGGTCTCGAGCAGTTCCTGCTGGCACTCGACAACCATAACGATGCCGACAGAGGTCCTGAAGCTCGCTGGGCTGTGGGACGACTTCTTCAGCGCATAGAAGATGGACTAGAAGCTGTCGAGGCTATATATCGTGTATTGGCTCGACGCCTTCTCCCTCGTGGGTTCCTCCCGCTTCAGCGAGTACCTGTGGCGGAGACACCGCGGTTGCAGTTGTTCAACTGGGCCCGCAACTTAGCCGACACAATTGTCCAGTGTCTCGACCGACATCTTCGTACGGGCCTGCAAGCTGGAGAAGGACCATCTGGCAGTGACCTACATGTTGACCCCTCGCCGGCAGGGGTAGTCAGAGTCGAGCCGAGTGGAGGCACACAACGTTCACCTGCCTCTGCCCCGTCCTCCAGGCGATCCGTATCCCGCAGTAGAAGTCGTGACCGTTCCGGTGGGTCGACTTCAGGTGCTTCCTCTAGCTGCGAGGTCCCGTCCATGCACAGTGACTTTGCCCTGGATGAAACTGGAACTATGGTCTACATTCCCCCTGCACTACCTGGTGGACCACCTCAGGGACCCCCGCCGCCGCTGCCAGTGAACTTGCCGGCCCCTGCAGATTTGGGAGCACCTGTCCCAGTACATGGGAGCGTTGAGCAGCTCTTCAGGGTGAACTCTTAGCGATCTGGACAGAAGCATCTTCCTCGACTTCCTCTACGACAACTACGTGGCCGAGTACCTCCTGGGTGGTGGATTGTGAGGTCGCTGGGGAGTTGACAGAGGGTGAAGTGTTGGCCCTGGTGCAGCTACCCTTTGGGATGAGTGTATGGCCTACGTCCTCCTCTACCACCACGACGACCTCGAGCTCCCAGTTGTCGCCGGAGACTGTCGTCCGAGATGCAGTCAACAGGGAAATGGTCTTCGCCAATGTCGCTGATGTTGTGGAAACACTTCATCGTCTCCAATCTCGCCAACGCCGCCTTCTGCATCTGGCCCGACTGATTGGGGTGGCGATTGAGGAGACCCTTGCGTGGATGCCTGTGCCCTCGAACTCTCTTGCTTTGAATGCACCGACCATGGAGAGTTCATTGTGGGGGTGTATCAGCCATGAAGCAAGCTATGGGATGCGACCGTCGTCGAGTGGAACGACCCAAGTCACACTTTCTGCAGCTGCCCTTCTCCAACCTGGCTTCCCTGCTGACCTGACAGAACTGTGGAACTGTCTACCTCAGATGGAGCCTCATGTGATCGTGGGACTTCGTCGTCGTGCTTGGCGCCAAAATGCTCGTAATCTCCATTTGGCTGCAGGACAAGACGTACCAGAAGGCGGATGGCCAGCAGAAGATGATCAAACCCTCTACTTGATTCAAACAAATGAGAGCCAACCTCCGGGTGATTTTCCCGGTGCTGACGGTTTGCCGCAACTGCCTGATCGTCGTCATCCACGCAATCGTCGACGCCTACTTGTACCTCGCCCAGCTCCACGTCTTCTTCCTGGTGGCTCGTTGGGTGAGGTTGTGAGTGCGGCTCCAGTTGCAGAATATCGAGCTCGTCGAGCCTCTCGGAACAGTCGTGCCCCAGGCGATCGTGAACGTAGTCGCAGCCGTGACCCTGCTGAAAATGCCTCGTCTTCCAGTGGTGTCCTGCACGGCCGTGACCTTCGTCTGCCACCTACCCTTAGCTCCCGCCGTCGTGGTCTTGAAGTCGTGGACTGAGTGAGTGCCTGTCTGAAGCAATAAGCAAGAAGTTTGTTCGGCTTTCGGATCCAAGTGTGACCCGAAAGTAGTGCAGGCCAGATACTGGCTGGACCTTCTGCGAGAAAAGGCCCCATTGCACTTTAAAAAAAAACAAACCTTAAACCCAAAAATCCTAAAACCCTAAACCCTAAGCCCCTGAACCCTAACCCACAAACCCCTAAACCCTAAGCCCTAATAGTTCTGAAATCCCCGAGCCCCTTTAGGGTTCTCCTTAGGAAATTCTGGACCCTCCCTTGAACACCTCGGGCCATCAGGGGCAGATCTTCGGGCTTAGGGTGTTTAGGTGTTTCAGGTTTCAAGCTTACCCAGACCCCCGAAAGGATCTAGAAAGTAGATCCCCTAGTTTGGGGTCCTATACTACTAAGGGTACCTTGTAGGAACCCCCATTAAGGGATCTACTTGGATCCTGCCGGGGGTCTGGGTATGGTCGAAGGTTTAGGGTCTTGGGAGAATTTAGGGCCCATTCACGAACTCGTTAGGACTAGACCTGTTCGAGGGCGAAACAGGAGGCGGTTCTACGAGGTCGTATTATAGGGTCCTTGAATATTAGGGTCTTGGGGTGTTTTGTATTAAAGCTGCAACAAGGAACCCTACAATGGGCGGATCTGACCTCTGTCCTCTATTCGTTCCAAGATGGGTACTGCTTCCAGTATTCACTTCGACATAAACTCACGCGCCGCTCCTAGTTCTCTAAATTATGATCCTTTTCAGGGTCGTTGGAATAAGGTTGCCGTACTATCTTTGGGATCTAAACGGGAGCCGAGTTTAGAGATTTCGACTATCGAGGCCTGCGTGCAAGAACGCAAACTCTTAAATCCATACCCTAAACCCTGAACCCTAAACCCTAAACCCTGAACCCTAAACCCTAAACCCTGAACCCTAAACCCTCTCTCTCAAATGAGTATTTAAACCCTGACACACTTTTTCGGCACGGACCCCCCCAATGTTGAGCCAATTTTTCGGCAGGACCCCCCAATGTTGAGCCAATTTTTCGGCAGGACCCCCCCAATGTTGAGCCAATTTTTCGGCAGGACCCCCCAATGTTGAGCCAATTTTTCGGCAGGACCCCCCAATGTTGAGCCAATTTTTCGGCAGGACCCCCCCAATGTTGAGCCAATTTTTCGGCAGGACCCCCCAATGTTGAGCCAATTTTTCGGCAGGACCCCCCAATGTTGAGCCAATTTTTCGGCAGGACCCCCCAATGTTGAGCCAATTTTTCGGCAGGACCCCCCAATGTTGAGCCAGTTTTTCGGCAGGTTGAGCCAGTTTTTCGGCAGGACCCCCCAATGTTGAGCCAATTTTTCGGCAGGACCCCCCAATGTTGAGCCAATTTTTCGGCAGGACCCCCCAATGTTGAGCCAGTTTTTCGGCAGGACCCCCCAATGTTGAGCCAGTTTTCCGGCAGGACCCCCCAATGTTGAGCCAGTTTTTCGGCAGGACCCCCCAATGTTGAGCCAATTTTTCGGCAGGACCCCCCAATGTTGAGCCAATTTTTCGGCAGGACCCCCCGTCCCACCAGTGTTGCACCAGGTTTTCGTCAGGACCCCAGGGTTTGGGCTCTAGGGTTTAGGGCCTAGGGTTTGGGCTTTAGGGTTTAGGGCCTAGGGTTTGGCCTTTAGGGTTTAGGGCCTAGGGTTTGGTTTTGGGCTTTAGGGTTTAGGGCCTAGGGCTTTAGGGTTAGGGTTTAGCGCTTGGGCTTTAGGGTTTAGGGCCTAGGGTTTGGGCTTTAGAGTTTAGGGCCTAGGGTTTTGGGCTTTAGGGTTTAGGGCCTAGGGCTTTAGGGTTAGGGTTTAGCGCTTGGGCTTTAGGGTTTAGGGCCTAGGATTTGGCCTTTAGGGTTTAAGGCCTAGGGTTTGTTTGGGCTTTAGGGTTCAGGACCTAGGGTTTGGGCTTTAAGTTTAAGGCCTAGGGTTTGGGCTTTAGGGTTTAGGGCCTAGGGTTTGGGCTTTAGTGTGTCATGCTTCTTTCTGTAAGGCAAAAAAGATGACACATATCCGGCCTGAAATGTGTCATGCTTTTTCTGTAAGGCGGAAAAGATGACACATTTCCGGCTTGAAATGTGTCATGTTTCTTTCTGTAAGGCGGAAACGATGACACTCTGCAAGGCGGAAAAAATGACACATTTCCGGCCTGAAATGTGTCATGCTTCTTTCTGTACTGCAGCAATAGAAACATAAGTATATGCTAGAAATCAAGGCGTAGGGTTTGAGGTTTGATGTCGTCTGAGGGTAACGAAAAAATTTTTCTAACTCTTATGTTTTGGGATTCTTTGGGTGGGTGGGTATTCTTCCAGGTTCTTACTAGCGAACTTGACTAGATACTACTCGACCAGAGCTGCTGAACCCTAAACCCTAAACCCTAAACCCTAAACCCTAAACCCTAAACCCTAAACCCTGAACCCTAAACCCTAACCTGACACCCTGAACCCTAACCCTGAACCTGAACCCTAAACCCTGAACCCCAAAACCTAAACCCCCTGAACCCTAAACCCTGAACCCTAAACCTGAACCCTGAACCTAAACCCTGAACCCAAACCCTAAACCCTGAACCCTAAACCCTGAACCCTAAACCTGAACGAACCTGAACCCTAAACCCTAAAACTGAACCTAAACCTGAACCCTGAACCCTAAACCCTAAACCCTGAACCCTAAACCCTAAACCCTGAACCCTAAACCCTAAACCCTGAACCCTAAACCAAACGCGCACCTGGTGCGCGTCGTCCTGCCCAAGGTAGGTCCTACAGTAAAGCGAGAAATGCAAGGGGCCTCCATCTGCATTTCGAGCCCAGTACTACTCAGAGAAAGTACCACCTAGAGGAGTACTATAGTAATAATAACTACCCTAAATCGTTGGACGTTTGCTCTGGTCCCCCTCTTTCTTTTCGTGTGGCTCCACTAAACTCTGCCCTGGGGCTCCTCGGTCCAGGGCTCGGAACCGTCCCTGAGCTTAGGATCGAAAAATGGACCCTCGAGTACTCGTGTGTGCCCAAAGGGGTCGGGGCCACATTCTGCAGCAAAACAGGGCCGTTCTTTATGTGTGCCGCCACTAAACCATCCGGTGTCCATGTGGGCCCAAAGCGGTCAAGGCCACATTCTGCAGCAAAACAGGGCCGTTCTTTTCGTGTGGCTCCACTAAACTCTTCCTTGCTCTCTAAAAATCTGGAAAATCGCTGCTGATTTTGCTTTGTGAAATTCTGTATATAAAATGTGCATTTTAATTAGGGCCAGGTGCCCAAGTCGAGGTCCCCCTCTTTCTTTTCGTGTGGCTCCACTAAACTCCGCCCTGGGGCTCCTCGGTCCAGGGCTCGGAACCGTCCCTGAGCTTAGGATCGAAAAATGGACCCTCGAGTGCTCGTGTGTGCCCAAAGGGGTCGGGGCCACATTCTGCAGCAAAACAGCGCCGTTTTTTATGTGTGCCGCCACTAAACTTTCCGGTGTCCATGTAGGCCCAAAGCGGTCAAGGCCACATTCTGCAGCAAAACAAGGCCGTTCTTTTCGTGTGGCGCCACTAAACTCTTCCTTGCTCTCTAAAAATCTGGAAAATCGCTGCTGATTTTGCCTTGTTAAATTCTTTATATAAAATGTGCATTTTAATTAGGGCCAGGTGCCCAAGTCGAGGTCCCCCTCTTTCTTTTCGTGTGGCTCCACTAAACTCTGCCCTGGGGCTCCTCGGTCCACGGCTCGGAACCGTCCCTGAGCTTAGGATCGAAAAATGGACCCTCGAGTGCTCGTGTGTGCCCAAAGGGGTCGGGGCCACATTCTGCAGCAAAACAGGGCCGTTCTTTATGTGTGCCGCCATTAAACTTTCCGGTGTCCATGTGGGCCCAAAGCGGTCAAGGCCACATTCTGCAGCAAAACAGGGCCGTTCTTTTCGTGTGGCTCCACTAAACTCTTCCCTGCCCTCCAAAAATTTCGAAAATCGCTGCTGATTTTGCCTTGTTAAATTCTTTATATAAAATGTGCATTTTAATGAGGGCCAGGTGCCCAAGTCGAGGTCCCCCTCTTTCTTTTCGTGTGGCTCCACTAAACTCTGCCCTGGGGCTCCTCGGTCCAGGGCTCGGAACCGTCCCTGATCTTAGGATCGAAAAATGGACCCTCGAGTGCTCGTGTGTGCCCAAAGCGGTCGGGGCCACATTCTGCAGCAAAACAGCGCCGTTCTTTTCGTGTGGCTGCTCTAAACCTCCCCCCGATCCTCGACCCGCTCACCTCCAAAGGGGTAGCCCGGGCAAAAATCGTTGGACTGTGCCCAAAGGGGTTGGGGCCACGTTCTGCAGCAAAACAGCGCCGTGCTTTTACAGCGCCGTTTTTTTCGTTTGGCTGCTCTAAAGCATCCGGGGTCCAGCAAAACAGAGCCGTTCTTTTCGTGTGGCTGCTCTAAACTTCGCCCCGGGACTCCTCGGTCCAAGGCTCGGTCACTCGCAGCGACGACAACACAATTGCGTTCGCGCCTGCTCGAATCCGCGCTTGGCGGTTCGCCGACATACAACTTTTATTTCCCTCGGGGGGGGGTATGGAAGAATAGTCCCCGGGTTTTTTCGTAAAAAAAAAACCCTAAACCCGTGAAAGGTAAAAAATTGGGCGGTTTGGGGTGGGCTATCAAATGCAAAGACGGCGCCCCCCCTGCGGACACATGACCTGGGGGGGGCAGCCGTGGCACTGTAGAAAACCCTGAACCCTGAACCCTAAACCCTAAACCCTGAACCCTAAACCCTGAACCCTGAACCCTGAACCCTGAACCCTAAACCCTAAACCCTGAACCCTAAACCCTGAACCCTGAACCCTAAACCCTAAACCCTGAACCCTAAACCCTGAACCCTGAACCCTAAAAAACCCTAAACAAACCCTAAACCCTGAACCCTAAACCCTGAACCCTAACCCTAAAAAACCCTAAACCCTGAACCCTAAACCCTAAACCTGAACCCAAAACCCTAAACCCTAAAACCCGAACCCTAAACTGACCCTAAACCCTAACCCTGAACCCGAAACCCTGAACCCTGAACCCTAAACCCTAAACCCTGAACCCTAAACCCTGAAACCTGACCCTAAAAAAAACCCTGAACCCTAAACCCTAAACCCTGAACCTAAACCCTGAACCCTTAAACCCTAACCCTGAACCTAAACCCTAAACCCTAAACCCTAAACCCTAAACCCTAAACCCTAAACCCTAAACCCTAAACCCTAAACCCTAAACCCTAAACCCTAAACCCTAAACCCTAAACCTCTCTTTCATATGTATATTTAAAGGTTAATGGCCTTAGTGATTTTTGTCCCTCGGGGGCCTGTGCGACCACCCCGCAGGGACAAAAATCACTAATTTGGCAGTGTTCTCCGGCTTGAACACTGCCGAATTAATGATTTTTGTCCCTGGGACCTCCCTGCAGGGACAAAAATCACTAATTTGGCAGTGTTCTCCGGCCTGAACACTGCCAAATTAATGATTTTTGTCCCTGGGTGCCCCGCAGGGACAAAAATCACTAATTTGGCAGTGTTCTCCGGCTTGAACACTGCCAAATTAATGATTTTTGTGCCTGGGCCCGCCCTGTGGGGACAAAAATCACTAATTTGGGAGTGTTCGGCTTTTTAAAGGGGGCCCTTGCAGGGACAAAAATCACTAATTTGGCAGTGTTTTCCGGCTTGAACACTACCAAATTAATGATTTTTGTCCCTGGCGGGGGGCCCGCCCTGCAGGGACAAAAATCACTAATTTGGCAGTGTGGTTTTTGTTGTTGGGGGAAAGTTCGTAACAATCTCATGTGGTGCCAAATTAGCGAGTTTTAGAGTAGAGCAGTGGCTTCTAGGGTTTAGGGCATATTTGGTTGGCCGTTAGGGTGTAGGAAGAAATTGTGTATTTTCCGAATGTTTTGGGATTCTTTGGGCGGGTGGGTTTTTTACTACTACACTGCTGACCTAGTGATTTCTTAGCCCAGCTAATCGTAAACCCTGAACCCTAAACCCTGAACCCTGAACCCTGAACCCTGAACCCTAAACCCTAAACCCTGAACCCTAAACCCTGAACCCTAAACCCTGAACCCTGAACCCTAAACCCTGAACCCTAAACCCTAAACCCTAAACCCTAAACATATTTACCTATGTATATTTAAACCCTAATGACCAAAAAATCGTTGATCATAACTCGTGGCGGGTTGCTCAAAACTCGTGGCGGGTTGCTCAAAACTCGTGGCGAGTTGATCAAAACTCGTGGCGAGTTGATGCCCCGCCGGGTTTAGCCCTTGCGGTTTAGGGCCCCCGCCGGGTTTAGCCGTTACGGTTTAGGGCCCCCGCCGGGTTTAGCCGCTACGGTTTAGGGTCCCCGCCGGGTTTAGGCCCTACGGTTTAGGGCTCTTGATCAAAACTCGTGGCGGTTGCTCATAACTCGTGGCGGTTGCTCATAACTCGTGGCGGGTTGCTCAAAACTCGTGGCGGGTTGCTCAAAACTCGTGGCGAGTTGATCAAAACTCGTGGCGAGTTGATGCCCGCCGGGTTTAGCCCCCACGGTTTAGGCCTCGGGTTTAGAGCCCTACGGTTTAGGGCGCTCTCGGGTTTAGGGCTCACGGTTTAGAGCTCCCTCGGGTTTAGGGCTCTACGGTTTAGGGCCCCTCGGGTTTAGGGCTCTACGGTTTAGGGCCCCTCGGGTTTAGGGCTCACGGTTTAGGGCTCCCTCGGGTTTAGGGCTTTACGGTTTAGGGCCCCTCGGGTTTGGGGCTCCCTCGGGTTTAGGGTCTACGGTTTAGGGCCCCTCGGGTTTAGGGCTCACGGTTTAGGGCCCCTCGGGTTTAGGGCTCCCTCGGGTTTAGGGTCTACGGTTTAGGGCCCCTCGGGTTTAGGGCTCTACGGTTTAGGGCCCCTCGGGTTTAGAGCTCACGGTTTAGGGCCCCTCGGGTTTAGGGCTCACGGTTTAGGGCTCCCTCGGGTTTAGGGCTTTACGGTTTAGGGCCCCTCGGGTTAGGGCTCACGGTTTAGGGCTCCCTCGGGTTTAGCGAGGAAAGCCAAGAGCATGAGCATCGCTTATTGGGGGGTAGTCACGACAAGCAGTCCGAGGAAAGCCAAGAGCATGAGTATTGGGGGGTAGTCACGACAAGCACTCCGATTGAAACAAGTATAGCCTATCTTGTTATTGCAGTAAGCTTGGATTGCGAATCGACGATGTCTGTTGTGTAGTTTCTGTTTGATATATGCGGTATGGCCTGCCAAGCATAGCGTCTACATGTAAGTACGATGTCTGTTGTGTAGTTTCTGTCTGAAATATGCGACATGTTCTGCAATGCCTTGGCGTGTACATGTAGCAACAACTTCCAAGCAATAGCTAAATCACTACCCCTGACCGCCACTACATGGATATCCAAAGCATGTCTGTTGTGTAGTTTCTGTCTGAAGTTTATGACAGGTCCTACCAGGCAATAACGTCAATGGTGAAGTCACTAGTGTGTTTATTTTCGCGAACGGTTGAAAATATGATAGATTCTTTGAGTCGTATGTAAGTTAGTATTTAATAATTCAAGCCAAAAGAAATAAAACTATAATTCTAATGTGAGGGGATTCTTTGGGCGGGTGGGGTTTCTTCTTGAAGATAGCTTGACTAGAAATAGCTTAACTTGAAATTTTCAAAGCCAGAGCTGCTGAACCCTGAACCCTAAACCCTGAACCCTGAACCCTAAACCCTAAACCCTGAACCCTAAACCCTGAACCCTGAACCCTAAACCCTAAACCAAACGCGCACCTGGTGCGCGTCGTCCTGCCCAAGGTAGGTCCTACAGTAAAGCGAGAAATGCAAGGGGCCTCCATCTGCATTTCGAGCCCAGTACTACTCAGAGAAAGTACCACCTAGAGGAGTACTATAGTAATAATAATTACCCTAAATCGTTGGACGTTTGCTCTGGTCCCCCTCTTTCTTTTCGTGTGGCTCCACTAAACTCTGCCCTGGGGCTCCTCGGTCCAGGGCTCGGAACCGTCCCTGAGCTTAGGATCGAAAAATGGACCCTCGAGTGCTCGTGTGTGCCCAAAGGGGTCGGGGCCACATTCTGCAGCAAAACAGGGCCGTTCTTTATGTGTGCCGCCACTAAACCATCCGGTGTCCATGTGGGCCCAAAGCGGTCAAGGCCACATTCTGCAGCAAAACAGGGCTGTTCTTTTCGTGTGGCTCCACTAAACTCTTCCTTGCTCTCTAAAAATCTGGAAAATCGCTGCTGATTTTGCTTTGTTAAATTCTTTATATAAAATGTGCATTTTAATTAGGGCCAGGTGCCCAAGTCGAGGTCCCCCTCTTTCTTTTCGTGTGGCTCCACTAAACTCCGCCCTGGGGCTCCTCGGTCCAGGGCTCGGAACCGTCCCTGAGCTTAGGATCGAAAAATGGACCCTCGAGTGCTCGTGTGTGCCCAAAGGGGTCGGGGCCACATTCTGCAGCAAAACAGCGCCGTTTTTTATGTGTGCCGCCACTAAACTTTCCGGTGTCCATGTAGGCCCAAAGCGGTCAAGGCCACATTCTGCAGCAAAACAAGGCCGTTCTTTTCGTGTGGCGCCACTAAACTCTTCCTTGCTTTCTAAAAATCTGGAAAATCGCTGCTGATTTTGCCTTGTTAAATTCTTTATATAAAATGTGCATTTTAATTAGGGCCAGGTGCCCAAGTCGAGGTCCCCCTCTTTCTTTTCGTGTGGCTCCACTAAACTCTGCCCTGGGGCTCCTCGGTCCACGGCTCGGAACCGTCCCTGAGCTTAGGATCGAAAAATGGACCCTCGAGTGCTCGTGTGTGCCCAAAGGGGTCGGGGCCACATTCTGCAGCAAAACAGGGCCGTTCTTTATGTGTGCCGCCACTAAACCATCCGGTGTCCATGTGGGCCCAAAGCGGTCAAGGCCACATTCTGCAGCAAAACAGGGCCGTTCTTTTCGTGTGGCTCCACTAAACTCTTCCCTGCCCTCCAAAAATTTCGAAAATCGCTGCTGATTTTGCCTTGTTAAATTCTTTATATAAAATGTGCATTTTAATGAGGGCCAAGTGCCCAAGTCGAGGTCCCCCTCTTTCTTTTCGTGTGGCTCCACTAAACTCTGCCCTGGGGCTCCTCGGTCCAGGGCTCGGAACCGTCCCTGATCTTAGGATCGAAAAATGGACCCTCGAGTGCTCGTGTGTGCCCAAAGGGGTCGGGGCCACATTCTGCAGCAAAACAGCGCCGTTCTTTTCGTGTGGCTGCTCTAAACCTCCCCCCGATCCTCGACCCGCTCACCTCCAAAGGGGTAGCCCGGGCAAAAATCGTTGGACTGTGCCCAAAGGGGTTGGGGCCACGTTCTGCAGCAAAACAGCGCCGTGCTTTTACAGCGCCGTTTTTTTCGTTTGGCTGCTCTAAAGCATCCGGGGTCCAGCAAAACAGAGCCGTTCTTTTCGTGTGGCTGCTCTAAACTTCGCCCCGGGACTCCTCGGTCCAAGGCTCGGTCACTCGCAGCGACGACAACACAATTGCGTTCGCGCCTGCTCGAATCCGCGCTTGGCGGTTCGCCGACATACAACTTTTATTTCCCTCGGGGGGGGGGTATGGAAGAATAGTCCCCGGGTTTTTTCGTAAAAAAAAAACCCTAAACCCGTGAAAGGTAAAAAATTGGGCGGTTTGGGGTGGGCTATCAAATGCAAAGACGGCGCCCCCCCTGCGGACACATGACCTGGGGGGGGCAGCCGTGGCACTGTAGAAAACCCTGAACCCTAAACCCTAAACCCTGAACCCTAAACCCTAAACCCTGAACCCTAAACCCTAAACCCTGAACCCTAAACCCTGAACCCTGAACCCTAAACCCTAAACCCTGAACCCTAAACCCTGAACCCTGAACCCTAAACCCTAAACCCTGAACCCTAAACCCTGAACCCTGAACCTTAAACCGTAAACCCTGAACCCTAAACCCTAAACCCTGAACCCTAAACCCTGAACCCTCTCTTTCAAATGAGTATTTAAATGTTGAGCCATGTTTTCGTTCGGGACCCCCCGGTGGTTCAGCCAGGTTTTCGTATGGACCCCCCGGTGGTTCAGCTAGGTTTTCGTATGGACCCCCCGGTGGTTCAGCTAGGTTTTCGTATGGATGGACCCCCCGGTGGTTCAGCTAGGTTTTCGTATGGACCCCCGGTGGTTCAGCTAGGTTTTCGTATGGACCCCCCGGTGGTTCAGCTAGGTTTTCGTATGGACCCCCCGGTGGTTCAGCTAGGTTTTCGTATGGACCCCCCGGTGGTTCAGCTAGGTTTTCGTATGGACCCCCCGGTGGTTCAGCTAGGTTTTCGTATGGACCCCCCGGTGGTTCAGCTATGGACCCCCCGGTGGTTCAGCTAGGTGGTTCAGCTCGGTATGTATGGACCCCCCGGTGGTTCAGCTAGGTTTTCGTATGGACCCCCCGGTGGTTCAGCTAGGTTTTCGTATGGACCCCCCGGTGGTTCAGCTAGGTTTTCGTATGGACCCCCCGGTGGTTCAGCTAGGTTTTCGTATGGACCCCCCGGTGGTTCAGCTAGGTTTTCGTATGGACCCCCGGTGGTTCAGCTAGGTTTTCGTATGGACCCCCCGGTGGTTCAGCTAGGTTTTCGTATGGACCCCCCGGTGGTTCAGCTAGGTTTTCGTATGGACCCCCGGTGGTTCAGCTAGGTTTTCGTATGGACCCCCCGGTGGTTCAGCTAGGTTTTCGTATGGACCCCCCGGTGGTTCAGCTAGGTTTTCGTATGGACCCCCCGGTGGTTCAGCTAGGTTTTCGTATGGACCCCCCGGTGGTTCAGCTAGGTTTTCGTATGGACCCCCGGTGGTTCAGCTAGGTTTTCGTATGGACCCCCCGGTGGTTCAGCTAGGTTTTCGTATGGACCCCCCGGTGGTTCAGCTAGGTTTTCGTATGGACCCCCCGGTGGTTCAGCTAGGTTTTCGTATGGACCCCCGGTGGTTCAGCTAGGTTTTCGTATGGACCCCCCGGTGGTTCAGCTAGGTTTTCGTATGGACCCCCGGTGGTTCAGCTAGGTTTTCGTATGGACCCCCCGGTGGTTCAGCTAGGTTTTCGTATGGACCCCCCGGTGGTTCAGCTAGGTTTTCGTATGGACCCCCCGGTGGTTCAGCTAGGTTTTCGTATGGACCCCCCGGTGGTTCAGCTAGGTTTTCGTATGGACCCCCGGTGGTTCAGCTAGGTTTTCGTATGGACCCCCCGGTGGTTCAGCTAGGTTTTCGTATGGACCCCCCGGTGGTTCAGCTAGGTTTTCGTATGGACCCCCCGGTGGTTCAGCTAGGTTTTCGTATGGACCCCCCGGTGGTTCAGCTAGGTTTTCGTATGGACCCCCGGTGGTTCAGCTAGGTTTTCGTATGGACCCCCCGGTGGTTCAGCTAGGTTTTCGTATGGACCCCCCGGGTGGTTCAGCTAGGTTTTCGTATGGACCCCCGGTGGTTCAGCTAGGTTTTCGTATGGACCCCCGGTGGTTCAGCTAGGTTTTCGTATGGACCCCCCGGTGGTTCAGCTAGGTTTTCGTATGGACCCCCCGGTGGTTCAGCTAGGTTTTCGTATGGACCCCCGGTGGTTCAGCTAGGTTTTCGTATGGACCCCCCGGTGGTTCAGCTAGGTTTTCGTATGGACCCCCCGGTGGTTCAGCTAGGTTTTCGTATGGACCCCCCGGTGGTTCAGCTAGGTTTTCGTATGGACCCCCCAAATGTTCACCTGTGTATTTTCTAGGTTTTAGGGTTTAGGGCCTAGGGTTTGGGCTTTAGGGTTTAGGGCCTAGGGTTTGGGGTTTAGGGCCTAGGGTTTGGGCTTTAGGGTTTAGGGCCTAGGGTTTGGGCTTTAGGGTTTAGGGCCTAGGGTTTGGGCTTTAGGGTTTAGGGCCTAGGGTTTAGGCTTTAGTGTGTCATGCTTCTTTCTGTAAGGCGGAAAAGATGACACATTTCCGACCTGAAATGTGTCATGCTTCTTTCTGTAAAGCGGAAAAGATGACACATTTCCGGCCTGAAATGTGTCATGCTTCTTTCTGTACTGCAGCAATAGAAACATAAGTATGCCTGGAAATCGAGGCGTAGGGTTTGAGGTTTGATGTCGTTTAAGGGTAACGAAAAAACTTTCTAACTCTTATGTTTTGGGATTCTTTGGGTGGGTGGGTATTCTTCCAAGTTCTTACTAGCGAACTTGACTAGATACTGCTCGACCAGAGCTGCTGAACCCTGAACCCTAAACCCTAAACCCTGAACCCTAAACCCTAAACCCTGAACCCTAAACCCTAAACCCTGAACCCTAAACCCTAAACCCTGAACCCTAAACCCTAAACCCTGAACCCTAAACCCTCAAGAGCAGGATAAATAGAAATTGTGTGTCTTTCGCTTCGAAATGGATTGCATCTTCAATATGTTCGAATGTTCTTTAAACGTGTGCGTGGAAAGCCACACCCGCCCAGCCCAGTCCTGCCCAGCCCAACCCAGCCCAATTCAGCAGCCCCCAACCATCCCCAGGTCCAGCCCCGCCCCAGCCCAGCAGCGCCCTCAGCCCAGTCCCCCCAGCCCCCCAGCCCAGCCCAGCCCCCACCCAGCCCGCACCAGCCAGCTCGGACCCCTCCGCCACCCAAAATGAACCCGCTCAGAACTTTCGGTCAAAACGTTTCGGTCAAAACTGTCCCCCAAATCCCAGAAACCAAAATTCAAAAGCAAAACCCAAAACCCGGCAAAACCCCCCAAAACCCGGCAAAACCCGGCAAAACCCGGCAAAACTCCGGACCCAAACCCTATACAATTTCTATGAACCCTGAACCCTAAACCCTAAACCCTGAACCCTAAACCCTGAACCCTGAACCCTAAACCCTGAACCCTGAACCCTGAACCCTAAACCCTAAACCCTGAACCCTAAACCCTGAACCCTGAACCCTAAACCCTGAACCCTGAACCCTGAACCCTAAACCCTAAACCCCAACTCCCAAAGACGGATTTACTCGAAACCCTAAACCCCCCTGGCCCGGCTCAACCCTGAAGCGCCGCCCCCAAGCCAAAAGAAGCAAACAAAAAACTGCAGCCTTATAATATAGGGGCTTAAATAATTGCCTATACTATTTTGGGGGGGTTCCTTAGTATAGTTATAGTATAATGGGCCCCAAAACCCTATTCAGATTATTAAGGCCCGCCCCTATTTTACGCACAGAGCGAGATACCGTAGGTGGACCCCAGAATAGCAGTAGCAACACTGACAAGAAGCAGAGGAGATCCGCGTGGTGGACTCCGTTGCCCTCTTTGCTGCTGTTCGACAGGACGACTCCGTGGTGATCTGGGGGGACCGGGAGTCTCTGATGCAGTTTAAACGGTTTAGGGTATCAGGGTTTAGGGTATATGGAGGTCAAGTCATGGAGGTCTGATTCCTTTGGGGGGTTCCTTTAAGGACTTGGGAGCTTCCGAAATTCAGGGGTGCCTTATTTTGCTACTATTGAGGGTACCATGATAGGGTCCACTATTGTCGGAAGCCCCCATTTACGGTTTAGGGTATATGGGGATCCGGTATTTCTATAGTAGGCCTACGGTTGTGCAGACATATTTGAGGAAGTTGCAGTTGTCCGCGCCGTTTAGAGGGCCTTCGCGTTTTGGTGAGCACCATACGGTGGTGCCCGACTTTTTCAGGTGTAATGAGGAAAGCATGGCTTTTTGCAATATGCAGTTGTGTAATGGTGGTTGCACCTAATTACGTGAAGTTCCGAAAGAGACTCAAGTCCAGAGTTCTGGTTGTCGGAATGTGTACTTGGAGGGTCGGGGGACCTAGTAACTGGTTATTTTCGGGACTTATAAGTACCATAACCCCAAGTAGGGTCCCTTTTAGGGTACTTATAAGTCTACTTACTACCTACTTACTAAGTCCCCCGACCCTCCAAGTAGATGCCTGAGGCGTTCGGCCAACACACCTACGTCGCGCAGGCAGATCTGGATTGCCTGCAGGAGCTACAAGTCGCAAGCAAAGGCTCGGAGGGCGTGGGGCGGAGCCCGAAATCCCGCAGAAAGACTTGCAAAACCCGAACAGATCCCCTCCTGCGCTGCATGAAGCCATAAATCCTAAGAAGCAGGTCAATATAGGGGCCTTAGTAATTGGGTTTGGGTTTTGGGGCCCATTATGCTATAATTGCAATAAGGAACCACCCAAATAGTACGTATAGGTAATTATGAAAGGGCCCTTACATTCAACAACCCCACAACCCCAAGCACCCAAGATCCTGTTTGCCTGGAGGCCGAGAAACTCCGGAGCCACAACAAACAATCCGGATGTACGAAGTCCTTACATCATAGTACAGCGAACCCCAGAAAGTTGGAACATGGATTTAGGATGAGTAGTGCTAGGTTCCCTGATACTTTACTTTAAGGGCATGAGGATCAGAATGTTCCAACTTTCTGGCTTCTACTGTAGAGTAGAGCAGAGTATAGTATAGAACAGTGTAGTATAGTACAGTATAGTATAGTATAGTGCGGTGTAGTATAGTATAGTAAAGCATATGCAGTATAGTATGGCACAGCAGAGTAACGTGCAGTGTAGTTTATAGTGTACTGTATAGTGTAGTGCATGGTACAGAGTGTAGTGTACGGAAGATATGTAGTATAGCGTATACTATGCTGATAGTGCATAGTTTATAACACAGTATATAGCCCATGGTGTATAGAATCGTTGCGTTGTTGTGTCTACCAAAATCGAGATCCCAGAAGGAACTCCAGTCCTCACAGGGTAGGACTCCTCCTAAACTCCTTATAACAATTACAGTGATGACAGTAGTAGAAACAACAGCCATGACAGTCATGCTCAAGAGAACAACAAAGAAGAAGCAGAAGAATAGTAGCCGAAAGCCCTGAGCCGTTGAACAAGAGGAACCAACCAAAAAGTTGCCAAGGGGTCGGAGAGCGCAGAGAATCTAAGCCAGTTTGATGCCAAGCCTCGATTCCAAGATGAACGCGAAAGCCCGAAGCCTTCAAAAGCCAAAAGTTCATAGGTTCTAGGGACGCTTTGGGTTTGTAGTGATCCTACTCCCTCTATCCAGAAATTTCCGTGCCTGGCTCTCAGCCGTAGCGTGTGAAATCCATCGGATCCTCCTTTCATCCATGCATCGCCTGCTCCATGTCCTACTCTTTCCAGCGGCCGCGACCGCAGTGAGGACAGTCTTCGAGACTAATGCGACTTCCAGGGCCTGGGGAGTCTGCTGTTGCTTCCTACCCCACACCGGCGAGGTCACGGAGTTTCTACCAAGCTCTGAAGATAGCAACTACTGGCGCTTCCGAGAAAAGCAAGGTATGCCAGGACCTGAAGATTCATGCCCCAAGCAGCCTGACGGTCGCAAGTCCACGTCGCCGCGCGGCTGTCGAGGTAGCCGGCTTTCCGCCCAACCGAAGTCCACGCAATCCCTGAAAGTTTATGCCACCGCCAAGGGCGACCTGCCAACGGAGTGCGCACCTCTCATGCCTCATCCCGATGATATGTACTGTGAGAACTACCTAGTGCGTGAATGCGGCAGCCTCACGATCAACATCCCAGACAAGTGGAAAAACTGCTACCGAAATACCAGCGACTACGGCCACAACCAGATCGATCCGACTTGCCCGCAATGCAGACATGATAGGTTCAAGGAAGGATGCAAAGATCCTCTTTGACGTGCTTCTGTAGTTCCCACAGGCGCTGTTTGTTGCCGTCTTATCGACCAATGACAGCTGAAGCCGCGGTCCAAAGCAGTCAGATATTCCCGAAACCACGAAGCGCTCAACGGTAAGCACTGAGACACAAAGCCCTCAATCCCTCAAATGCTTGAAAGCTCCAATAATAGTTGCAAACCCGTCACCCTTGAAACCCGAAACCCAAACCCTTTGGTCAGCCCCCGGAGTTGCAGGATGTGGGGGCTCGAAGCTTCCTTTAACTTGTTTTTGTAATGTTCCACTAAGGCCGCCGCAATGGGGCATAGCGTTTTTGCACTGTGATCAATAAGGGTTCTTCAAGGGCCCTATAAGGGTTCTGTAACACAAGAGTTGACGGCTTACGGTTTAGGATTTAGAGCTGGGTGTTTGAGGTTTAGGGTTTCGGATTCACGGCTTAGGGTTATTTGGTTGTGGAGTTAAGACAGGGTTAGGGGCACAGCGTCTAGAATCCAAAGGCCTGGCTACTTAGACGGAGGTCTTGCTATAGAAGTTTATGAGTAACATAGAAGCAAGAAGAAGTTCCACGACTAGTCCGTAGGGTTCCATTTTATAACTGTAGTAGAAGATGTACCCAAACCCAATGCTCCTTAATTAGGCATCTATATATCAGTGGGAAGCCAACGGACGAATTTTACGAACCTTCCTGGGTCCTGGTGGGCCTTCATGAGTAAGATACTCATTGGGGAAGTTTTGGCAGATTTTACAATGTGGCCAATAGGGTTTCGGGTTTCAGAAGTAGTTTAAGTCTGGTTCGAGGGACGTTATGTATAAGATGATTCAGCCAGCTATGGCATTTCAGGTTAGAGCCAGAAGCGTCAGACTACTCCAGCGCTCTTACCTGTGGGATTTAGGGACATTTGTGGGGATTTCTGGTTTGGGCTGCAGTGGTTTAGGTTTGAGGTTAAAGGCTACAGGCATTTCGTAAATGAAGTATGCAGCAGGTTGTACATGCACAGAGTGTGGTTGTTTGGTGCAGAACTCCGTCTAATCGACGCCTTTGTCCTCAACCCTAAGCCCCAAATATAGGCCCTAAACAACTTTGAACCCTAAATCCACCTAAATTCTAACTTGACTAAACCGCAGCTTCCCAAATATAGGCCCTAAGTTCTAACTTGACTAAACCGCAGCTGGCCGGAGAAGCGCAGGTGCCGTTGCCACGGTACTTGTCGACGGCTCGGTGAAGATGCGCGGGCTGCCGGATCCGTGGGGGGAGGGTCTACGGGGTTTACGATCTGGGTGGTTGGCAATATTTGGGTTCCTGTTTGGGTCCTGATTATAATACGGCACCTAATATTTAGGGCAGCCAGAAAGGGACCACAATTTTGACAACCACCCATCTAGGGATATCCGACAATTAGGGGTACCTTATTTTGGGGTCCTTCCAATGAGGATCCTACTATTCAGGGTACTATGTTAGGGTCCTCTATGTTCGGAAACTCCCATTTGGGGATTAGGCCTCCTGGCCTCAGATAGGATCGTGAGGGTTGCGTTCCTGCGGTTTGCAAAGCTTTGCCCCTGACCCTCAACCCTGGGTCCCGTGACCCTTGACCTACTTGGAGGATCATGGGACTTAGTAAGTAAGGTTAGAAGTACCTTAATTGGGGTTATAAGTATAGTTACACTAATTTCAGCCCTAGTTACTAAGTCCCATGATCCTTTAAGTAGACCCTAAACCCCCTCTTCTAATAGAACCCCTAGAGATCCCCTTTAAAGGAGCCCTAATTATAGCCCCAGTTACTAAGTCCCGTGATCCTTCACCTACGCCTCTGTCTGAACCCCCGATCCGAACCTAAAGCCCGGAAGCCCTGAACCCAAAACGGTTTAGGGTTTAGGGTTTAGGGTTTAGGGTTTAGGGTTTAGGGTTTAGGGTTTAGGGTTTAGGGTTTAGGAGCCTGACAGTACTCCAGAGAACCCTTATAGTACCCTTTACAGCACCCAGATAGTGCCTTATAATACCCTTAGAGTACCCTCATAGCACTCTTACAGTACCACGGAAGTACCCATTTAGCCCTATAGTACTCTAGCAGCACCTTCACACTGCCCTTAGAGTACCCTCATAACTCTAGTGCCCTTACAATAATGTAGGAGCCTTAGTAATTAGAATACCGTTTTGGGGGTTCCTTATCATTTTTATGGTATAATATATCCCCAAACCTTATTCGAATTATTAAGGCCCCTAATATAGAACCCCATTATAGATTATAGACCCATTATAGAACCCTTTAAAGCGTATTCTAATTTTTGAGTAGCCGTACTACTGTTGATGATATAAATCCTGCATTACCAATAATAAGGAATATACCATACTTCCCATAGTTTAGGGTCCTTAAGGTCATGCAGGATTTATACCCTAAACCCTAAACCCCAAACCCTAAACCCTAAAGCCCTAAACCCTAAACCCTAAACCCTAAAGCCCTAAACCCTAAACCCTAAACCCTAAACCGTAGTACTATTCCCGCGAAGCTCGCGCGGTTCCGCGAGGACTACGGAGGCGATGGGAGCCTGGTGCGAGACAAGCTGCCACTTTTCTGATCCGGGTGGCCAAAAAAAGGGATTCCTTAAAGGGATCTATAAGGGTTCCATAGAGGGTTTGGGGTCTAGGGAGTTTCCGAAAATAAGGGGCCGAATATAGTACCCTAAATAGTAGGATCCTTATTATTATAAGGACTCCAATGTACCCCTAATTGTCGGAAACCTCGAGGTGGCCAAGACTGAGCGACGATCATTCCTTCCTTCCGTTGTTTTCCTGCCTTACGACATGGAAAACCCAAACCTCGCCAACCCCAAGTGCCCTGCATAAAGCTTGAAACCTAAACCTGACAAAGACTCAAATGGCCAAGGAAGAACGTGCAACACATCCGGGCCACTGCCGGGGCTTTCGCTGCTATCTGTGCCGACGGCGCCCTGAAGTGCAGCTAGGTTTAGGTTTCTTTACCACGGTTCCATTAAGGGTTCTCTCGGAGGTTGGGGTTTTGGGGTTTGGGTGTTTGGCCCAGACTTGCTTGCGGTTTAGAGGATGTAACTAAGGCTTGTATAGAGAATCCTCCAAAGGGTGAAGAGGGAATCCCTTCCCCATGGCGATTTCTACGAGACCATAAAACTCGAACCAGGAAGCTCTCAACCCTAGAAGTAGAGTGTTTAGGGTTTGGGGAGCCCCCCCAAAACCCTATTAACAATTAAGGCCCCTACATTAGAGCCTAAGGCTCGCGGGTAGATCGGACTTTTAGTCTGCATGGGCCTTAACCTTTGGATAAATTAGGGCCGTGGGACTTTGAATAGGCTTCCTTATGGGGCTCCCTCGTATGCTTATCGTGTAGTATTCCACAAAAACCCACCGTAAGGTGTAAGGACCCTCAATGAACCCTAAACCCTAAGCCCACTCCAAGCTTTAAGGACCCTATTTCAGCCCTAAGCCCTAAAACCCTAAACCCTAAACCCCTGCAGCCTGAACCCCTAAACCCCTAAACCCCAAATCCTAAACCCTAAATTTCTATATCCTTAAATCCTAAACCCTACCTAAACCCTAAACCCCCAAAGCCCACAAAACCCTAATCCTTTTTTGGTCCCAAGGCCCCAAAGCCCTCGAGCCGTCACTTAGAGGACCATGGGACTTAGTAACTAGGGTTATAATTTGGGTAACTATACTTATAACCCCAATTAAGGTACTTATAACCTTACTTACTAAGTCCCATGATCCTCCAAGTAGACCCTAAACCCTAAACCCTCTAGATCCCTTTAAGGAGCCCTCTAAGGATCCCTTTTAAGAAGCCTTTTAAGGAACCTTACTTACTAAGTCCCATGGATCCTCCAAGCAGGTACCGTGGTCGCTTGGGGCAGCGCTGCGCACGGCGGCGATTGCAGCGCTGTGGAAGGGCGACTCCAGGAGGTCTCCCGATTTTTTTTGGAGGGTTCCTTAAAAGGGGGTCTATAAGGTACTATAAGGGTTCCTTTAAAAAGGGGGTCCATAAGGTGCTATAGGGGATCTCTAGGGGTTAGAGGTGTTTGGGGGTTTAGTTTAGGGCTTCGGGTCCAGGAGTGTAGGCCTTAGGGTTTAGGGTGTAGGGGTTAAGGGCTTAGGGTCTAGTAGGGTTTAGGGTTTACGGGTTTAGTGTTTAGGGTTTAGGGCTAAAAGGTGTAGTGGGGTTTAAGGGTTCCTTTAAAGGAGTCCATAAGGTGATATAAGGGATCTATGGGGTTTAGAGGTTTCCGGGTTTTAGTTTCGGGCTTGGGGTCTCGTAGGGTTTGGGGTTTAGGGTTCTAGGAGTTTAGGGCTTGCGGGGGTTTAGAGTTTAGAACTTAGGGTCTAGGGGTCTAGGGCTTGGGGTCTATGGGTTTAGGGCTTAAGGGTTTAGGGTTTAGGGTCTGGGGCGTAGGGTTTAGGGTCTCGAAGGGTCTAGGGCTTAGGGGTGTGGGGTGTAGGGGTTAAAGGCTTAGGGCTCAGTTTCGGGTCTAGGGGTTAGGGGTTTAGGGTGTTTAGGGTTTAGGGTTTAAGGGTTTAGGGGTTTAGGGTTTAGGGTTTAGGGTTTAGGGTTTAGGGTTTAGGGGTTTGGGGTTTAGGGTTTAGGGTTTAGGAACACAGAGCCAACGAACCTGAATCAAGTCTGAAAAAGCCATCCTGCAAGCCCCAAGCCTCAAAAACCCCAAACCCAAACCCCAGAACCCTGTGTAGAACCCTGGAAGAAATCCTTTTAGCACTAGCAGCAGCAGTAGCAGCTCTTTAGGAGTAGTAGCGGTTGCAGCAGTTGCGACACAGCCTGTAGAAGGTTACGCTTGAGTTGTTAAGATTTTAGGGCTTAGGCTTCGAGTTGCCCGTTTCATGGTTGCCGCTTCTTGGGCTGCACAGGTTTATGTAGGGTTCAAGTTTGATCGTCGTGGGCTTAGGGCTCAGGGCTCAGGTTTTTAAGCACCCATGCAACAGTAACCAGTCGATACGACGGCGCCGCGATAATGCTTCTTCTGCATTGGAACTGTTGATACGACAGGGATACTCAGGTTGTCTTTCCGAGACTACTACTCAAGCAAGATTGCACGTTCTTTCACCCTATCTCAGCTCATATAGGAAGGCCTCACCGCTGAGCCCCAAGCGTTTGTGGGATGATTTCTTTTTGGATCGTTTTGGGATCTTCCTCACACCTTGAAGCCTAAATTCTAGATTCTAGCCTAAGCTTGGGAACTACCGAGCTTCTCATTTCAGAGGCGCCAACGCCATGGCCGATTGCATGCGCCCGAAGGCACCATGAAGCAGATTTTGAGCGTCCCGCAGCCTGCAGAGGCCTGTCCGGACAGCGCCCAGCGGACCGTGAACGTTCATTGCCTGGCAGGTTCCAGCCTTGAGCTGGACGTCAGCATTGCCGAAACCGGGTTGGAAGTAGCGGAACGCATCGCAGCCAGAGTTGGCCAACCTGCAGGGTTACTTGTGCTGACATCGGGTGGTTGCGTCATCGATCAGCGCCAGCTGCTGCTGCAACAAGTCCAGTGCGACGAGATCTGGTACGTGGTGCGGAAGCTTGGCGCAGGTCGTGTCGCGATGCTTTGGGAGCGCCTGCTCGAGGACGAGACTCTGTCTGATTTAGCTGCCTTGAACGAAACGATGTCACTCACATGGTATTCTAGCCGAGGGCTCCACCAGGCCATCCAACTACCCAGCAGCCTGCAGAGTTTGACGTTTGGTGACGGGTTTAACCAGAGCTTGGAGGGCATCCAACTGCCCAGCAGCCTGCAGATTTTGACGTTTGGCTACGCCTTCGACCAGAGCATGGAGGGCATCCAACTACCCAGCAGCCTGCAGAGTTTGACGTTTGGCAAAAACTTCAATCAGAGCATGGAGGGCATCCAATTACCCAGCAGCTTGCAGAGTTTGACGTTTGGCCGCGACTTCAACCAGAGCTTGCAGGGCATCCAAATGCCCAGCAGCCTGCAGATTTTGACGTTTGGCTACGCCTTCGACCAGAGCATGGAGGGCATCCAACTACCCAGCAGCCTGCAGAGTTTGACGTTTGGCGCATGGTTCAACCAGAGCATGGCGAGCGTCCAACTACCCAGCAGCCTGCAGAGTTTGACGTTTGGCCGCGACTTCAACCAGAGCTTGCAGGGCATCCAACTACCCAGCAGCTTGCAGAGTTTGACGTTTGGCACAAACTTCAATGAGAGCTTGGAGTGCATCCAACCACTCAGCAGCCTGCAGAGTTTGACGTTTGGCGACGAGTTCAACCGGAGCCTGGAGGGCATCCAATTACCCAGCAGCTTGCAGAGTTTGACGTTTGGCCGCGACTTCAACCAGAGCATGGAGGGCATCCAACTACCCAGCAGCCTGCAGAGTTTGACGTTTGGTGACGCGTTTAACCAGAGCTTGGAGTGCATCCAACCACTCAGCAGCCTGCAGAGTTTGACGTTTGGTGACGGGTTTCACCAGAGCTTGGAGGGCATCCAACCACTCAGCAGCCTGCAGAGTTTGACGCTTGGCGACGAGTTCAACCGGAGCTTGGAGGGCATCCAATTACCCAGCAGCCTGCAGAGTTTGACGTTTGGCTACGCCTTCAACCAGAGCTTGCAGGGCATCCAACTACCCAGCAGCCTGCAGATTTTGACGTTTGGCGGATGGTTCGACCAGAGCATGGAGGGCATCCAACTACCCAGCTGCCTGCAGAGTTTGACGTTTGGCCGCGACTTCAACCAGAGCTTGCAGGGCATCCAACTACCCAGCAGCCTGCAGAGTTTGACGTTTGGCACAAACTTCAATCAGAGCTTGGAGTGCATCCAACCACTCAGCAGCCTGCAGAGCTTGACGTTTGGTGACAGGTTCAACCAGAGCTTGGAGGGAATCCAACTGCCCAGCAGCCTGCAGAGTTTGACGTTTGGTCCCTTCTTTGAAACTTGCTTGGAGGGCATCCAGCTACCCAGCAGTCTGCGAAGTTTTCGATCGCGGTATTTTCTTGTAGCCACGTGGTGAGCATTTAGGGGGAACCGTATCGGAGGCTGCGGCTCCTTCTTGGCCTGTTTCGGTTCATGAAGAAGGTTCTACAGCAGCGTTCGTCATCGAAAGAGCCGCCCGAACCCAGCCTGACTATTCCAGAAGAGTTTGAACAAGAAGGAAACGCAAGCCCTGATGCCCGCAAAACCTGCTGGGTGATGCTAGCTTGAGGCTTATATAAGGGTTGCTGTGGGCACCATTAAAGGAGTTCCCTTTGAATCCTAAGGGTTTAACCACAACCCGAATACCCCCGAAGAAGCCTCTGACACCCCCAGCCCTGAGCATAGCAGCGCTCAGAGAGGACTTGCAGCTTTCCCGGCCAGGCGAGGTTTCGATGGTTTTGTGTCAGAGACAAATGTAAACAAACTATACTTGTAATAAGAATAGGAAGTTAGTAGTAAACATAGCAGTAATAAACGTAAGAGTATTTATGAGAAGAATCGCAAGAATACTTAAATAATAGTGTGTGTGTGTGTGTGAGTGTATGTGTGTTTTGACATTTTAGCGCTTTAGGGTTTAGGGTTCGGGGTGAAGGCTTCGGAGTTCTTCCCCAGGTTTTGGTGACACTTTGGGCATTGGGGTTCCTACCTTAAGAGTAACATAATTTGATTATAATATTCATGAAAAACTTAAGAGTAACATAATTTGATTATAATATTCATGAAAAACTTAAGAGTAACATAGTTTGATTATAGTATTCATGAAAAACTTAAGAGTAAACATTCCCGAGACTCGTGTTTGTTGGGCTCATGCGGTAGTCTTGGGAGCTGCTCCTCGGGTTTGGGTTTAGGCCTTTCAGGTTCAAGGTTTAGGCTTGGGGGTGTCGGATTTGGAAGGTTTTGTTGTTGCAATGCTAGCTGCGCTTCACAGCTTGGGCTCACCACGGCATTGTAGGTGTTTCGAAAGGTAACTTACAGGTCGTGCTGCGAACCTCTCAGGAGGCTTTTATCGGGTTTATGAATTCCAAGCTGCAAATTTCATGTAATTGTAAGCGTTCAGAGGCTCAGACCTGAAACGGTTAAGGGTTTAAAGCTACGGTTTTGGACTTGAGGGGTTCGCTGCATCCCTGAACCCTGAAATCCGAGAACTCGATAATAGAAATCCCACAGCCTCAAGTACCGAACACTGCATCCTAAAGCCTTGCAGCACCCAGAGAGCCCTATACCCGACTATACCCCTTAACTAAGGAATATAGCTTAAACCATAATATGAAGCCCCCTTGTAATTTAAGGCCCAGGGCGTACCATACTGTTAATTAAGGGGTCTTGGGCTTTCTGGGCAGGTCTGCAGCATGCTCTGTGCAAGCGCCGACGGCTTCGCTACAAGCAGCCCTCTCTCTGACCTCACATGTAGGGTTCCGGGGACGCTAAACCGCTGTAGTCCCCGAACCCCCTTAAGCCCGAAACCCTAAAGCCCTAAACTCGAAACCTCTAGACCCATCAGCTCTCAAGGGGAAGGTCTGAAGAGACAGAAGGCGTCAAGTGATGACTCTTATCCAAGATGATGTTACTTACTATGTTCATGCCATTCAATGTGCCTTCTCCCTAAGCCAGCAATCCTAAAGCCTGAAGCCCAAAAGCCCTTTGGCTTCTGTTTGTGTCTTTGTCGAAAGCTCTTTCCAACGAACTCGGTGTGCTCGTTTCGCCAGAATTCACCATTTTTCAAGAAGTAGGGTATATCGTTCCGTTGTTCCCTTGAGGGTGCGATAGTAAGGGTTTCTATACAGTTCGGTTTAGGGTTTAGGGTCCTTGCATTTAGTGCCGCTTACTGCGGCTCTTAGGCATTTAGGGTTGCTATTCGCTGCCGCGCTTCCATTTGTTACTCTCCAAGGGTAGACTTAGGGGTACTTAGTCCCTAAGAAACAGCTAAAATTATAATTTTTGCTAGGGTTCTAAGTTCAGTATAGTAAAAGGAGGGACCCTTAATAAGGACCCCTAGGTATATACCCTTAATATAGCCATTATACACCCATCGTATAGCCCATTATAGGGTAGGGGTCCCCACTAAGGGTCCCTCCTTTTCCCCTTTGAATCAACCCTAAACCCTAAACCCTAAACCCTTATAGTACCCTTATATATCCCTTGCAGTAACCACAGTAACCCCTATAGATCCCTTTAAAGGAACCCTTATAGTAATCCCTACAGGAGCAGTCAGTAGTTTTCTGCTTTCCTCTCGATGGGAAACCTCTAAAGTCGGGGAGCTTCGAGCCCGAAGGGTAATCTTCAGCGGCTCTCACGTCTCCATGGTTCAAAGGGTTTATAAGGTTTAGGGTTTAGGGTTTAGGGTTTAAGGTTTAGGGTTTAGGGTTTAGGGTTTAAGGTTTAGGGTTTAGGAAAGCAGAAGCCTGAATGGTTTGACTAGGGTTTCCCGTTTGCTATGGGGAAAGCTACTACTGACTATTTAGGTGCCTGTCTTGAGGCTTCAGGGGTTGGGATGGCTGCTAGGGTCAGGGGTTCAGGACTTAGTGTCGAGGGTGGAGGGTTCAGCATTCTAGGGCTTGGCATTGGTTGCATGCGCTTGTGGCTGGGGACTTATACCAGCTCCTCATGCCCAGAATCACATTACACTCCTTGATCCGAATCAACCCGGAGTCCCGAAACCAACTAGGATGCCCAGTAGTACCCTTATTCCCTTTTTGTAGTCCTAGGTTCCTTATAAAGTTACCCAATACCAAAAAGAGAGGCCTTTTTATTCTTAGGTTACTGGGTATCCTAGTGTTTATGGGTACTTAAACCCAATCAGGAGAAACAACGATCATGATTAAACCCTAATACTATCCCAAGCATGACCTATGCACGTCCCAAGCATCTCCACAACCGAGCATTAAAATCGCATGCAACCCTAGGCACTAACTCCAAACCGTGCAGCCCAAAGCCCATGAGATATAGGGGCTTTCATAGTTAAGTCCCTGTGTTCCTGGGATACTATAACTCAAAATCCAACGGGGACTAGAAGGGATGTATCTATTGGATGAGAATACTAGCCAAACAAAAGCGTCCAAAGTTTCGAAGAAGATCTCACCCAGAGACGTCGAAGGCGCGACCACCTGTGTCGACCAACTCAGGTCTGCAGCCCATGTCAGGATAGGCGATCCACGGTGTAGGGTTAGTCCTGAGGCCTCAAGGAGGGTTCAGAATCAGTGTCCGGGTCTACCAGCCCCTTGAATGTCGAATTCACCGCCCTAAAGCCCTAAACTTAAACAGTAACCACATTTGCAAAGCCACCGCGAACAACGCGCGCCGTGCTCGTTGGTGCCGCCGTGTATCGGAGATGCTGCCCACCTATCGTAACCCAGACCCCGGGAGGATGTAGAAAGTAGATCCCCTAATTTGGGGCCCTATACTACTAAGGGTACTTTATAGGAACCCCCATTAAGGGATCTACTTTTTGGATCCTCCGGGGGTCTGGGAGACTGCCAAGGCCTTGTCCAAAGTCTTAGAATGGGTCCCCAATGCCGAGGTCTTCGGGTGCATAAACCCTGAAGCCTTCGTCCAGCTACTAATAAACGGAAGGTTCGGGGTTTTGGGGGTTTACTTGAGGATGACGAGTACCACAGTTGAGGGGGATTGTCTACGGTTCGTATCCTTCCTCATAGTGACGTGGACCTTTAATAAAGTGCTGTAGAATTTCAGATTGAAGGTCAACATGTTGGACGAGATTGGGGTCGTGGTGCCCGAAAAAGGTTAAAGGCAAGCTAAAGGTTGCCTGCTGTACTAGGGCGCTAACACAGATTCCCAAAAGCCCCACACAAGCCCGAAGGCTTAATCGGGACTATCAGATGATTTCGGGTGAGGGCTTGGGGGTTTAGTTGCTCAGGTCCGGCATCTGGGATTGTGTTGTGTTGACTTTAGGGTCAGAGAATTTGGGCTTGCGTACTGGCGACAGTAACATGACGTTTACAGCGCCCTGGGGTTAGGGTTCAGGGTTGAACTAGGGCTCAGGGTTTAGTTGAGGGTTGGAGACGAAATCCACAACCCCCATATCTGCAACCGCGGTTCCGCCTGACAGTGGCTCCGACTTGCCCTTTGCATGACCATCGCCCTGACACGAGAAGCCGCTGGGAAAAGATTCCCTCGTGGAGTGTGACTTCTCATGTCCGACAGTTGAGGAGGTGTTCGTTCGGCCTACTGCTCGAGTAGAGCGTGGCCCTACTACCTAGAGTAGGGTTTTGGGTACAACATGTTTTCAGGCGTGCTGACACATTGGCGGCACAGGTTCAGGGTTCAACACAGGCTGTTCAGCATTTCGGGATAATTCTGGTCCGTTTTGTAGCCGATCTATTCAGGAATGGGTTCTTGAGGGGCTGAAGATTGAATTTCCCGTCGACAGTTTCATACGGGTGATTTCGCAGGGTTTATAAGGTTCGGGGCAATTCCGCCTCTCCCTATAGTGCACCGCACATCCCGGTCCCGCCACCATTGGTGGTTTAGGACAGCAAAATAGTTGCACTTTAGCGGTGCGTGCTTTGGTGGCTTGAGAGAGTTGTGGCATCTTGTCAAGGGTTCTGTTGTGTTTCGAGACTGCCAGTGCATGTTTGGGAACCGGAGCTTTAGAGCTTAGGGGGTTCCTAAACCCTCAGGTTCAAACTCAACCCTCAACCCTCAACTTTGTGTTTCAAATCCCACAAGTTCTTATCTAGGGGCCGTCAGGGGCTGTCAGGGGATACTATGACCACGTATTTTGACACCTGCATCAAACTCCTAAACCTCTTGCTAAACTCAGAAGCCACAGCCCTGTGACTGACACGCCAAAGTTCAAAGAGTCTTCGCACAACCTTTCTTAGGGGTCGGAAGAATTGGTAAAAGTTCTTGTAGTCCCTAGCTTACTAAGCCAAAGACTTGTTTCGGCAGGTCTACAAGTACACCGACAAGGCATGCGCGCTTGCAAAGGCGCCTCGCGGTGGTCAGGGCAGGTAGGGTCTTAGCAACTTCTGTTTGCGTGCTAGTACCAGAAGCTTCACCTTACAATCCGAATTTGGGGCGGCCTTCAACATCAGAAGGGCGCTTTTTTGTGGGTAAGCCTTACCACAACTGCCCTGAATTAGGCCCGAGGTCCCAATGCAGGGTTTAGTGTTTGGGGTTTTGGGTTTAGGGCTTAGGCTTATACCCTCGACCCTGAACATTGAAGGACGAATTTGTAGCGGCATCGACAACCCTTAGAGAACCCTTGTGGAACCCTTGCAGA
Source organism: Symbiodinium sp. CCMP2592 (assembly GCA_905221615.1). Taxonomy (NCBI): domain Eukaryota; class Dinophyceae; order Suessiales; family Symbiodiniaceae; genus Symbiodinium; species Symbiodinium sp. CCMP2592. Next base: position 122,336 of record CAJNDT010006080.1, on the reverse strand, counting down.
GCCGTTGCAGAGACCTTTCAGAGCCTGGAAATAGATTGATTGACAAGGCCCTGAAAGTGCCTCAAACCGAAACCCCAAAACCAAGCCCAAATCCCCCACAACAAAAAACTTACAACCCAAAACCCTAAACTAAACTCCTTCAGAGCCTTCGTGCAGGAAGCATTTGACAATGCCATGACCGACCTAGACTCGCTGGACGCGGAGCAGTGCCCAAAATGCAGTCAACCCGAGCTTTCGAAGGTTTTCCCTCTAAGGGGTGCTATAATACGATAAGCGTAGCATAAGGGGTGTAGGGGTACTCGAACTAGGGTTTAGGGCCAGGGTTTACAGTCTAGGGTTTAGGGGTTGAATGTTCCGGTTTTGGGATTTAGGGTGTTCGGTTTAGAGCCTTTTGGGCTTTAATGTAGGAATCCGATTAAGAAACCCTGGGCCTATACCCCCCAAATAGTAGTGTTCATACAAGGAGCCCTAAGAAATGCCCAAGGTTTACGGTTAAGGTTGCTCAAAGGGTTCCCATAAGGGTTACCTTCCAGTACGGGCCCTGGACAGGTTGCTGTCTTGGTCTCTGGAAGTGTTCCTTGAAATTAAGGGGTCCTGTATCTACCTATCGGTCTATCTGTCTATCTATCTATCTAAGTCTATCTGTCTATCTAAGTCTATCTATCTATCTACCTAAGTCTATCTAAGTCTATCTAAGTGTATAAAATTCAATTAAATTCTATCTGTCTGTCTATCTATCTATCTATCTATTTCTCTAAGGCTCCCGTAAGGGCTTCCTCCAAGGTGGTTCGAGTCGAGGTTCGTTCACAAGGATCCTGTACGGCCTGCTTGGAGGGTTCCTTCATGAGGATCCTTTGTGCGCTGCTTTCAGGGTTCCTGAGTTTAAGGTTTAGGGTGGAGCGTCTAGTAGGGTTTAGGGTTTGGCGTCTAGTAGGGTTTAGGGTTTAGTAGGGTGTAGGGTTTGGGATTTAGGGACTGCTTTCAGACAATGGGTTTAAGGGTTGCCTGTTAGGGCGTTGCAAGAGACCTAGCAGGGCTTCGGCCTGCTTCTTCTGTCCCCCGCGCTGCCGGAGATGAATATCTTTTTCACAGTGCGAGTTTTGATGGTTGTGTGGGTGTGTGTGTGTGTTTGTGTGCTGCAGCTTGCGCCGCTCAGGCCTTTCTCATGCAGTCTCAGATACTGCTTTGGCCAGCCTTGTTACGATGCCGTCGCCTGGTATGTGAGCCAGCTTCGGTTCCCGGATGTGCCTCCCGAATGCACTAGGGGCATTACGTGGCTTGAGCTCGTCCTCGACTTTGAGCTCGCTACTGTTGTTCGTCTCCCACGGGTTGAGACGAATCGCGTTGCTCAGGACGGTTCACGTTGGCGCCGTGGTTCTGCTGATGGCGCCGTGCACATGCTTGCTAGTGCGCCCCGTCCTGAGGTGCAACACGACATCATTCGCATTCCTGGTGCTACAAGGCCTCGTTATCGCTGCAAGCTTTGGACGATCAGCCCTGGGAGAGGACTGCTGCTCTCGAGCTTCCCATCTTCCTGACTGAAAACAGTCACAGTTGCCGTTGTCCCAGAGCGAGTCAGTCGCTCTCTTTTGAAGTTGCACACCGACTTGGGGGCGTGGCTCAGATTCCTATTTGGAGGTTTTGGGCGACTCTATAAGGGTTCTTGTAAGGTGTCTATCGAGGGTCCTTCCTTCCCGGTGTCGATAATAGTTCAAACCAAGGCCCGCCATGCAAAATCCGATCTGCTCGAGACCCTGATCCTAGGTTTAAGGTTTAGGGTTTAGGCTAGGCCAGGCTTTAGGGCAAAGTCTTCAGCATAAAACATTCAAGCACGCCTCAAGTGAATGTTGTTGTTTTTCTAAGCTTCAGCACCTGGTCCAGATCTTTTTCTTGTGAATCTATACAGAGATGCGAGTCGCAGGAAATCGGGGACCCCAGTATAGAACCCTAGATCATACGATCATTATGGGAAAGCCTTGAGATAAATCCTTGCAGAGCCCTTACAAAGCCCTCACATGAGCTACGGTGCTATAGAAGCCGAAATAATTGCCAATACTATTATGGGGTTCCTCATTACATTCATAGCATTATGGGTCCCAAAACCCTATGCTAATTATTAAGGCCTCTATAGTACGTACCCTTCTTTTCTGCGACCCCACACGGGGTCCACTTATGGAGGCCCTTGTAGAACCTGAGGCCCTGGTGTTCTCTGACCCACAAATATAAGACCCATAGTGGGGTTTAGGGGTTTGGGGTTTAGGGCTTAGGGTTTAGGGTTTAGGGCCCATAATAGGACATAGGAGCGGTGTAAAACTTCAGGAAACCCCAAACCCTAAGATTCGAATTCTTCGTTACATCGAAGGTACAAGGACAGCGCGGCCATCATGCAGCTGCTCAGGGACAACTTAGCACTCTGGCAGGCAGCCCTAGAGTTTGAGGGTTTAGGGTTTAGGGCTGGCGGTTTTGGGCGGTTTGGGTTTCAGGGTGATTGGTTTGGGATTAAGGGCTTACCCTAAGGCCCGAAAGTAGTTCCTTTTTGGGGTTCATATACAGAACCTCTAAGGTAATCCCAAAACGGAACTACTTTGGGACCTCTGGGTAACCATGGCTTATATGCCAAGTTAGCAACGAGGAGCCGATTTTGACTGTAGAAACGACCTGAACAGGCTGGACACAAGGTCTTTAGGGTTTAGGGCTTAGGGCTTAGGGTTTAGAGTTTAGGGTGCAGGGTTTAGGGCATACATTTGTAGTTATCTAAATTAGGGTCCCTGTTAGGGTCGCCAAAATAATACGGCACGCTCCGAAGACCACACCAAAGGGCCTCAATTTAGAGAACTACCCACATGTAATAGCTAGTGGGTAAAGGGTTCAACGACTAGTTGAGGTGTTCGGTTTAGCGTTTGGAATCCAACCGTTAGGGTTCCTAATCCTTGAGCCGTAAACCTTAAACCCAAGCCCCAAACCTTACGCCATCTTACGCCCCCCAGCCTAAATTTCAAGCCCAATGCCCCAGGTTAAGCCTTACATCCTGGGCACTCATTCCTGAACCGTACACACTATAGTAGATACCAAAAAGTTGGAAACCGGATAAGGGACAATTAGCGCTGGTCGCCCAATTTTTTCCGCAGGCTGACCTTCCGGGCGTGATGCTGCCTTGATTTGGGGTAACCCTAAACCCTAAACCCTAAACCCTAGTGTTTCTGTGGGTGTCGGATGGTGTAGGGGTTCAGGTTCTGGAGGATTCAGGCCGATTTGGGCCATAAGCCCGTGCCCTAAACCCTCAACCCGGAGCTGCCGCGATTCAGGGGTGGGGCTTGGGGCTTTACAATGAGTTCTTGCTTTTCCAGCGTCGGTGAAGTGGGTATGGTAGCTGCCCAGAAAAGTGCAAGCCACTGCAATATGAGCGGTGGGGTATGGTGTAAGAGCTCAGGGTTCAGGGCTTTTGGGTTTATGGTGGGGATAGATTAGTCAATGTCGCCCGATGGGTTTGGTATTTCCAGTATAATTTAGGTCTTCTGTTACAACAGGGTGTTCGGCTAAACTCCATGTGACATGTCTTTCGTTTGACAGGGCCTTCTGACACATCAGATAAGCGAGTGATAGCTTTCTGGTTTCGGGTTACCGTAAGGGCTTCGGGGTGCAGGGTTTTGGGGTTTGGACTTTCGGGATTTGGGGTTCCCGGATTTGATTGGCAAACTGAAAGTTGCCTTGAGATATTCAGGCTACTTTGGAGCAGAAGTCGTTCGCCGCTTTAAAAAATGGTACAAAGCTCTGTATCCCAAGCAGCTACCGGATAGACGGTGCCTTTGAAGAACTGATGCTGAAGTCCTCCCAATGCAGCACAGAAGAGAGCCCGGCTGCAGCCTTGCAGTTTGGGTTGTCACTGTAGGAAAGTGTTCGGCTATATCATGTTTCATCTCATGTTTCAGACATGGAAAGCGTGTTCAAGCTGGAGTTTTTGCATTTGGGATCCTTCTACTGACAGTTTCTGCCCCTTCCTTGGGGCTACTTATAGGAAGGATTCTATCATTCCCGGTTCTACACCATTCCCTTGGTTGTGTCTGTGCCCACCCACGACACATGTTTAGAATCAATCCTGGACTTGAGATGTTGGGGTTCAGGGTTCCGTCGCTCGTGGTTGAGGTCATGGGCTTCCGTAAGGGACCTGAATCACGAGTAACTGGTGTTCCCGAATCTATCGAAAATGGAAACCCTGGAAACCCATTGTCTAACTATTCAGTTCCCAATATGGGAGTGTCCGAAAATTAGGGGTACTTTAACTTGGGGTCCTTATAATAAGGAGCCTACTATTTAGGGCACTTTTTAAGGGTCCCCTATTTTCGGAAACTACCCTTTTAGGGTCTTTTGGCATCGCCAGGCTTAGCACCCTAAGCCCTAAACCCTAAACTCCTGGCTCGAGACGATCTGCATCTTCAACTTCGATGCCAGGATGGGAAGGCCGAGCAAGATGGCACAGCTGTCGAAGACATGTGAGCTGTGGGCAGGTTCTTCAGGTTTTTTGGCTTTGATATAAGTGGAATGTGTGCAGAACGGCCATGATACCAAGAATAAGTGGAATGTGTGCAGAACGGCCATGATACCAAGAATTGAGTGGTGTAGTTGTTCTTTCATTGCTGTGTGCATGCTATGCACATGAACCTATATCTTGTATTCCGGCAAGGATTGCCAGATCTTTTGCTAGCTTTGGCTTCTTTTAGTGGGCTTTAGAGGGCAAGAGTTTCGGATTTTCAGAGCAAGGTGGGGGTTCGATTGGTATTGTGAGTGGTGTTGATGATTCAGGCTTCTTTTGGGGCGTTTCTGAATACGTCGGGTCCGGTTTTTTTCATTCAAAACGGTGGAACTCGCAGACTTGTTTGCCGAGGGTGGGGGATCCTTGTAAGCATGATCTGCATTATGTGGGCACCTTGAGCCCTCCACCCCTAAAATGCTAGAACCACGCTACACATTCACAGGGCACAGCAAGGCCTAGCATGGCTGTGGTTCGGGGTTTCGGCTTACTTTAAGGCTCTAGTGCGGTATTTCGGGACATCACCCGAAACTCGAACTCTGAACCCCCAAAACCCCTTCGTTTCGGGTTTCGGAATCCTCTGTTCATGGCTCCTGTGGAGTCTGGGACGAGACATGTCACAGACTTTCAGAAACCGACTGCTAGTTTCTGCAGAAAAGCCCACTGGACCCTTTCGGGAGACTTCGCCACCTGATTAATAGTCCCTTGTAGTTATATAATAATACAAAGACAGACCCAAAGACCTGATTCTAGTTATTAATGCCCCCGGAACTCCGAGGCAATTCACTTCAAGATTCTGTCCTTCCCCGAGGTTACCAAAAATGTATGTACAGTTCAGGTTCTAGGATTCACAGAAATTAACCCCTGCAACAAGGAGTGTCCCGCGAAGTTGTCGAGACATCCTTCATCCAGCAGATGTCCTGATTATGTTTCAGGATTTAGGGTTCTAAGATTCTATCTAAATCCTACGCCCTAAATTCGGAGGGTCCTGAACCCTTTGCTTAGGGCGGTTGCCGAAGACTTCCTCTCCCCCACGTTCCCTCTGGGAGCCAGATGGGTAGTTGAGTTGTCCAAATCATGGTCCCTATCGGAGAAGCCCATGTTTCAACAGGCGTTAAAGGTTGAGGGTCTAGGGTGTAATTAGGGATTAGGATGTCTACAAAGGTTCTAGGAAAGGCTTTCAGGGTGCAGGATTTATGGTTTTGGGCGCTTTGGGTGGGGACCCTCATTTTGACAGCCACCCGGATGATTTCTGCGGTGGAGGTTGCGTAGTGCTGCCATCCGCGAAGGAGCCCTCAAAGAGTCTTAGCCCGAGACTCCACTCTTCATACAAGGGTCCTTAAAGGGATCTATAGGGGTTCCTTAAAGGGATCTATAGGGGTTCCTTCAAGGGTCCTTAAAGGGATCTATAGGGGTTCCTTAACGGAGGTCTAGGTCTAGGGTTTACGGTTTAGGGTTTAGGTTTAGGGTCTAGGGTTTAGAGGTTTAGGATAACAGTAGTAAGTATCCCCAATGATACCGTCAAGTTGTAGCAGTTGATTATGCCCCTATAGCATATGTAACACCTTGAACCCGAGACGCTAAATCCCAACAACTCTTGCATTCTGCCTCGTAGAGTGTTTAAGGAAGCTTCACTGTCTGTTCGGATTTTTGCGGGTTGAGGGCTTAATTATTCTTAGGGGTACTTAGAAATAATTTGCAGTTTTTGGTTATTATAATCCCTAAGAAACAGCTGAAATCATAATTTTTGCTGGGGTTCTAAGTTCAGCATAGTTATTGAATAGGTAGGGTATGGGCCGTGGGCCGAGGGCGAATGGTATTGTTCAGGGTGGGCTCCCTCCTGTATCGGGGACAGTCTTCTAGTACCCTACTTAAAGGATCATGGGACTTAGTAACTAGGGTTATAATTCGGGTAACTGTACTTGTAACCCCAATTAAGGTACTTATAATCTTACTTACTAAGTCCCATGATCCTCCAAGTAAGCAGATGCGACCCTTAGGCTTCACTCAGGGTCCTTAATAACTTGACTTGAATGGGGTTGTTGGGGTTTGCCATAGAACAGTCACAGGAACCACTGGGGTGCATTATTGTTCATTAATTCCCAAACCCTCGTACAACCCAACAATATAAAGCCCTACGCAAGAAGAATCTGGTGTTCCTTTTTACTCAGGCTCCTTTTCCCGTAAGCCCTGAACGTCCTAAACCCGCAGCCAAAGCCCCAAAACCTTGAATCCACAGGAGGATCGAAGGGCTCTTGTTTGTAGCGCTGCACGTGGCTTCTAAGAGGAAATCGTAAGAATGCGTTGTGGCAAGAAGGCCCAAAGCCTGAAAAAGGAAAGAGCCGAGGAATGAGGCTTATGTACTGGGTACTGCCCCCACTCAGTAACAGTTGGATAATATTCATAATATAGATATAAATACTTTGACCTCAATAGTAGCCCGATTATAGACTGTTACTGTATGGGGGCAGTACCCAACTTATATAAGTTTGGGTTTAGGGTTCAGGGTTTCGGGTTTGGGGTTCGGGGGTTTGCGGGGCCAGAATACATTAGTAGTAAGTTCCCCTTTCGGTTCCGGCAATAATTGGAAATAATTTCCTCTCGTAGTAGTAGTTTTGGTACACTGTATTCCAAATCCCTGCTTTAATTTCTGAGGCGCGCACATTATTTTCTTACTTCTGGGTCGCTCGCAGTTGTATAAGCATGGTTCATAGACCAGAGGCCGCAACCGTAAACTGCAACCTCAAACTCTAAACCGTATAAAGCTTTAAAACCAAAAGCCTGTGAAACCTAGGTGCTCAACCCTCAACCCCAAACCCCAAACCCAAGGGTTCAGGGTTTTGGGTTTGGGGTGTGAGGCTCGGGGCTACCCGAATGAGACTTAGCAACAGGTTAAAGGCGGGGCAAACGGTTTGGGGGTTTACAGTTTAAGGCCCAGGGTTTGGGTTTCAAAGGGTTTAGGAAACAGGGTGAAAACCAATCCGGTTTGTTGATCCTGCCTTCCCAAACCTCAAACCCTACAACCCTAAACCCTAAACCCGACAGCCGAAACCTTAAACACTAAACCCTAAACCCTAAAACTCTAATCCCTACAACCCTAAACCCTAACCCGACACCCTAAACCCTAAAACCCTAAACCCTACCCTTTTAAAGGAACCCTTTAAGGTAAAAGCCAGAAAGTTGGAATATTATTATCCTAACCCTTCTATGGTATATTATAAGGTATCCTACCCTGAAACCATATTCCAACTTTCTGGAGTTCCCTAAACCCTAAACCCTAAACCCTAAACCCTAAAACTCTAAACCCTAAACCCTAAAACTCTAAACCCTAAACCCTAAACCCTAAAACTCTAAACCCTAAACCCTAAACCCTAAAACTCTAAACCCTAAACCCTAAAACTCTAAACCCTAAAACTCTAAAACTCTAAACCGTAAACCCTAAATCCTAAACCAGGAACCCAATTCTCGCCATCAAGGCCCCTATATTCGGCTCTCGGCCCTTGCGCTCCCCGAAGCTTCACTCCCCGAAGCCCGCAATAAAAGTTCGCTCAAAAAGCCCTTGGGTGCTGCCCCCCCCCCCCCCCCCCCCGCGACTCTGTGACAGCTGGTTGACCATGATATTTATGATAGAATGATATATTTATGGTAGAATGATATATAGGCCTTACTATGACCTCTTATAACCGCAACATTTATGATAGAATGATATATGGTCCTTGCTATGACCTGCTATGACCTCTTATACAGGCTGTTGGCAGCACCCTACTGGGGTCCGTCAAAGGAACCCTCATAGATCCCTTGAAATGGAACCCTTATAGAGATCCCTTTAAAGGGAACCCTCACAGATCCCTGAACCCCTGAAGCCCTACACCCTGAAATCCCTGAAGCCCTAAGCCCTACACCCTGAAATCCCTGAAGCCCTAAACCCTAAACCCTGAAATCCCCAAACCCTAAACCCTACAGCCTGAAATCCCTGAAGCCCTAAACCCTAAACCCTGAAATCCTGAACCCTAAGCCCTAAAACCTGAAATCCTAAACCCTGAAACCCTAAGCCCTAAACCCTGAAATTCTGAACCCTAAACCCTAAACGCTAAACCCTGAAGCCGTAAACCCGGAAATCACCAAACAACCGCCGCTGCCTCGGGCTGGCGATCTGCCTCAGCGGTAGTGGCGGAGGGCAGGGCGGCCTGGAGAGGCAGGGAAGCCGGGGAGGGTTTTCGACTTAAGAGCTTAGGGTTTAGGGCTTAGGTTTTAGCGTTTAGGGCTTCAGGGTTTAGGGCTGAGGGTTTAAGTTTAGGGTTTCAGAGTTGAGGGTTGAAAGGTTTATTAGGGGGTTTTGTGGTTTTGGGTCTTAGGAAGTTCTAACGGCTTGCAGAAGTTGGGTAAGGACTCTATAATAATGGCTGGACAACGTTCCGTGAGGCTTCTACAGGGGTTCTATACGGGTTCTGAAAGGCTTCTCTTGTTCCTGCACGGGTTCGAGGCTGCAGGGCTTTCAGGTGGTTTCCGGAGTTCCTTCGAGCATTTCCTTTAAAGGTTCTGTCAGGGCGTTAGGGTTTCGGGTTTCGGTTAAGGGTTTCTGCATTTGCACCGGGTCTTAAAGCGACCGCCTTCTGCTGCACCTCATCGTGTCGGAGTGACAAAAATAAACACGGTTTTGTTATTCGCAGTAACCTGTCAACACAATCCGTTGTCGGGGTTCATTCCTGGTAGCAGCAGCAGTAGCAGTGGGAGTGCTAGCAGCACTCGCACTAGCATTACTAGCGGGCTGAGTAACAGTAGCAGCAGCAGCAGTAGCAGGAGCAGCAGTAGCAGCATCAGCAAAATTTGTGAGTACTACTCTAGTTGCAGTAGTCGTCGTCGTCCCAGCAGGAGGAGTAGCAGCAGAGGCAGTGGTAGTACAGTAAGTAGTAGTAGTAGTAGTAGTAGTAGTAGTAGTAGTAGTAGTAGTAGTAGTAGTAGTAGTAGTAGTAGTAGTAGTAGTAGTCGTCGTAGTCGTAGTCGTAGTCGTCGTAGTCGTAGTCGTAGTCGTAGTCGTAGTCGTAGTCGTAGTCGCAGCAGCAGGAGTAGTAGCATCAGCAGTGGCAGCAGTAGCAGCAGCAGTAGCAGCGACATCCCGAATCCCCGAACCCGAACCGAGATGCTCCAGCCCGAACCCGAACCACCCGACCCGAGAGTGGTTCGGGTTTGGGGGCGTGTCTGAGGCCTTTGGCCATACATACTCCTACTGGGGCGATCGACTCCCCATGCAATCGACTAAGGCCCGTATAAAACCTTCGAAATCCAGTGCGAATCCTGGGTCTGCAAAATCGAGGCAGCTGTTGATGCTATGAACCCTTCACCAGGCAGCGCGTTGGGGGTTTAGGGGTTAGGGTTCAGGGTTTAGCGGCAAGGCCAGGCCTTCTCGGGAACCTTACTTGGAGGATCATGGGACTTAGTAAGTAGGGTTATAAGTACCCCAAATGGGGTTATAAGTATAGTTACCCTAATTAAAACCCTAGTTACTAAGTCCCATGATCCTTTAAGTAGTGCTTCATGTGAGTGGGCTTAGAAGGTTTTGCAGGGTTTTAGGAGGCCTTGGTAGCGGTCTTGTGAGGGCCTGCAATCACTTGAAATGGAGTTCCCAAATATTTATGTAGTATAGACATCCTCTAAACTGGGTGGGTGGTTGTAGTCTAATTTTTCAGTCTTCTATATCTTTCGGAATATGTAACCATAGGCTTCATAGTCATAGTAGTTACTAGTTCCTTTTTGGGATTACCGTATAGGGTTCTAAATAATATGAACCCCAAAACGAGACTGTGGGTAACTATGCTCGAGGGCTTTGGGGTCGAGGGTCTGAAAGTGTGGAGTTTGCGGGTTGCAGTTTGGTGGGTTCTGCGGCTTGCAGCTGTGGAGGGCTTGAATCAGAATTAAGCCTCCTAAAGACCCTAGTAAACTCTGAGCATGTAGTATTTCGGGTTCATTTCACACGTACCATCATAATAGTACCACCAAGAAGAAGAATACACATAGAAATTTAAACATCATGTCAATCATAATAATACTAATAGTAAGAAGACCAAAACATATCAATAGCCGCAAGAGTACACAAGTACTTGCATTGTCATAGCAATACTATTAACATAATTGTCTTTGCTGTGTATGTATAGTGTATACATACATATATATATATATATATAAATATAAATATGTGTGTATATATGTAGAGAGAGAGAGAGAGAGAGAGAGAGAGAGAGAGAGAGAGAGAGAGAGAGAGAGAGAGAGAGACGCAGTGTGCGTCGCGCACGAGGGTTAGGGCCTGGACGCTGCCCTTTCCCTCAAGCCCGGTAGAGAGAGAGAGAGAGAGAGAGAGAGAGAGACGCTGACCCGTCCCCATGCCCTGGAGAGAGAGAGAGAGAGAGAGGGAGAGAGAGAGAGAGAGAGAGAGAGACAGAGAGAGAGAGAGAGAGAGACAAAAGGATCTGCCTCCTGCAAAGACTCTTATGTCCGCGAGAGTGTATGCGTACCCCGTCTTCGTTATCGTTATCGCATCTTACATGGCTCTAGCCGACAAGGGGGACGTAACACTCGTTTTTCACTCCCCGCAGAACCCATTCAATGAAATGGGTGGGCTTGAAGCCCGGGGACGCTGACCCGTCCCCATGCCCAGGAGAGAGAGAGAGAGAGAGAGACAGTGTGTGTGTTGTAGGCCTGTGAGTTGAGAGGAGAAGGGTTCGGGGCTGGAGCCAGCATGGCAGAAAGTTTAGCGCCGACCGGGGTTGAACGGGTTTTCACTGTTTGAATAAGTGGCCAGTCTCCCTGGCACACCGCCAATGTCTGCACCGGCTCCCATGCCCCTTCGAGTTGCTGCACCACCATTGCCAGCCGGCCCACCTAGCACCACGCCCGCGACGGCACCAATGGCACCGGCTACTGTCACCGCGAAGGCTGCTGGATGGACGATCACCATCACTATCAGGCCGCACTGAGCGCAGCTCTCGCTGTAAAGATGGAGAATGCAGCCGAGCCGGCACATGCAGAGAGCAGTTGTGCGAGCATCTCCAGGGTCAGGGACTATGCCTGTCATACAGACTCTCCCCCTCGTGCCCACAGCCCCCCAAAAACTTCCTTGAACCCTTTCTGGGAGCCCTCACTACAAGCAGCCCCATCGAGCCCCATAGTTATAGTTCACTCTCTTGTAGTACCCTTGAAGCCACCCATGGACTCTCCAACGGAGCCGCCCCAGATCCTGAGCCCGAAACGCCTGAACTCAAGTTAACTTAGATCCCCAATACCTAACCTTTGAACTTTTTGGGTTCTTACAGTTTAGCAGGAATCGGAAAGTTTAACCTTGTAAATCCGTGGCTTATTGGGGGAGTAGGTTAAAGAGCCCCTTGCATTGACAGACCCTAAACCTGCTGAAACCCTGCAGCCCTAAACTCTGAATCACAATCCTAAATACCCGTATCCTTAAGCCCGAAACCCTAATCCAAAATCCTGCAAAATTAAAGCAAAAAACATTGTAGGAGCCCTTGTAAAAGCCTTGCTAGAACCCATATACTATAATACGTGTAAAGAACCGTAGCCCAAGCTCCCCAAGGCTCGAAGGTTAGAAGTATGGGCCCCTAATATGTACCCTTAGGCCTGTTTGCGGGGAGTTCTAGGGACCCTTAAGAGTCTATCTAGGGTCTGTAGTAGGTTTCAACCCTTGACTTAAGAATCAATGCTTCGGCCTGGTTTGGGCTTGAGGGGGGTAGGAATGAAGGTTTAGGGTTTAGGAGGATTAGTGCTAGAATCCCTCATACCTTACCTTAAGGACATGAGGATAATGATGTTCCAACTGTCTGGCTTCTACTATAGTATATATGCTATATGGTAGCTATTTCGGGATCCCGGCGGTTCAACCGCTGAAAGGCTGCTCCAGCTCGCTCAAGGACCGGGAGATCCGAAGCCTTGAGGGGCAAATCGCGTACGCCCGGGGACTCAGCGTCGCTGCCTTTCTCCCCGTTGTTTCTTTTTTTTCAACGGGCCTTAGGGTTTAGAGTAGGGTTTTTTTCGGGCTTTGGGTTTAGGGTTCAGGGTCTAGGGTGTAGGGTTTGTTTTTGTTGACGGTGAGGGGGTTGTAGGGCTTTTAAATGGGGTTTTTGTCGCAGTTTGAGAGTTTCTCTTAGGTGGCATGCATAACGGATTCTGCCAAGGGGTTTAGGTAAAGCTTTTCGTGGGGCATTCTGCGAGGATTAGGATTCTTGAAAGGTTTTTGTGCGGATGTTTTTGTTTTCAGAGTTTTTTGCACGCTGAGTTAGAGAGAGTTCGAAAAGGGATTTATGGCATGGCTTTTGAGCTTTTGTTGGTTCATCTCAGGATTTCGATCCAGGTTTCTGCAAGGCTTCTATTAGCTTATATGGGTTGAGGCTGCCTGTGTGTGTAGGTTTTGGGCTCGCTTCGTTTTGCTTGCGTTTCTTCGTCGTTTTCCTTCGGTAGGGTCGTTTCATGTTCTTTTCTTGCCGCGGGTATGGCTGTTTCGCAAGCTCGAAGCCCTTTCTACAGTGATTGTAACGCTTGACGGGTTCAGTTCCTGTTGTCCTGGAGCTCTGCGACTTTAGGGTGCCCGACTGTTCTTCTAGTAAAAAATCAATCCAGAACGCGAGACTAATGTGCCTTGTAGCCAATAGAGTATAGAGTCCCGGACATCGCCACACAATTGAACAAGAAGGCCACATAAAACTGACTTAGAAACCTGTAAGAGCTTACGACTTAAACCCCAAACAATAGTGGGCTCAGGCTGCTTAGAGATGAGGGTTAGGGTTCAGGATAGTCTGGTCACTTTTATACTTCTCCAAAAGTACAAGTGCAACATATTACAGCCCGAAGTGCTAATTTTTTCAAAGGTCCAGAGTCAGGGCCCCTCTTAGTCCAGCCTCCCGTGCCGCAGACCGGACGTGTGAACACCAAGCTCTTGCAGAGTGGGGACGAGGTCCATCACTATGCCAAGTGCGGGACTCGGACACGAGATTAACACCAGTAAATGAGAGTAGCATGATACATGGAGCACCAGTACAAGGCTTTTCGTACGAGCAGAAACAGCAGCCGACATAACAGCTTCATAGCCACAGTTTCGAAGTTGTAGGCTGCAAAGTTGTCTCTTCAGCCATTTCGGCTACACCTGGATCAGCTATGGCAGCTATATACATCCTGGACCCTACAAACACTCCCTTTTAGGGTTCCTATTATGAGTTCTTTATTTGAGTCCTTGAAATTGGAGGTTCTTTGGGATCAAGGAGCCTTTATCTTCGAAACCCTCCTCCCTCAATGGCTATTCGGTGAGGAAGCCGGTCTCCTGACGAAAAAGGTTTTCCATGAAAGTTCCCAAAAAGGGTCCGGGTTCCTGGAGGGGCTCTAGAAGGGTTCCGAGGAGGTCTCAGGGAGGTTCCTCAAAGATTCTACGTGGGTTTGGGGTTCTGCCCAAACCAAAAACCTTAAACCCTAAACCCTAAATCCTAAACCCCTAAACCCTAAACCCTAAACCCAAAAACCCGAAACCCTAAACCCCTAAATCCTAAACCCCTAAACCCTAAAGGCCATTGGAGGATCCTTGGAGGCAAAATCCCATCAGGGCGACCTCCACCCCTAAAGCCCCAAACGCTGAACCTTCGGGGGTCTTTTGCACGGGGCAGGATGATCTTCTAGATTTAGGATTCGGCCAGGTTTGCTTTGAGCTTGTTACACGGTCATAGGTACAGTGAGAAGCATCGCAGATGGAGATGTGGTAGCTATAGCCCTACTTACGTAGTTCCATGATCCCTGACATAGCCTCCAAACCCTACAAGGCACCAGTCTAAACACGAAACAAGCCTATAAAACCTTGTGAAAACAGTTAGAAGTCGTTTGCCAGCAGGGCCCACCGCACCCTGAATCCTAAAGAGCTCAACCCCACAAACGAAGCGTACAGGGTTTAGGTTCAGGGGTTTAGGGGTCTGGGGTTTAGGGTTTATGCAATCGGTCATGCGGACTGTCACGAAGCGAGACACTTGGCGACTAAATGGATGCGAATTCACTCCGGTTAGCCATCACTTAGGGTTTAGGGTTTTCAGGTTTTGCATGGTTATGGCTTGGAGCGCAGGGTTTCAAGCTATTTGGTGCTTCGTGCACTCTAAGCCCACATTACCTCCACAAGCAGTATCCTACATTCATTGCGCTGTACTCTAACTTCCTCATCTTGTGGCAACACTCCTCAAACCTACATCACTGGGCGAACTTTTTGCAACACGTTATAACACACTCCATACAACTCTTACAAAGACCCTGCGAAACTCTATAGGACCATGTTATTAAGACGCCAGATTCTCTAACAAACCCCATAAGATTTTCGAACGCATGCATAAAAACCCAAAGCCCAATACCGTGAGCTCGTCAGGGAGACGATGGAGATGCTGGTTATGTTTAGACAAATGCGCGACATGCCGGAGGACTGCGTTGAGGGTTTACAAACTCTTGGGTTTAGGGTTAGGGTTCCTTGGAGGGTTCCTTAAAAGTCGGAGGGTTCTCAAGGGGTTCCTTCTATTCTAGGGTTCCTTTACGAGTTCCTTTAAGAATTAAGGTTCCAGGGGTTAGAGTTTATGAAGTGTTTGACGCGTATGATTCTGGGGTTAAGTGCTTGGGAGTTACAGTTATGCTGTTTTGGGGGTGCAGGCGTCGCAAATTTAACGTCACGAACTGAATGTGGGGAATCGTTGGGCAGCCTTGGTTAATCTAGCCTTCGAAGCCGCACACATCGAAAACCTAGAACCCTTAAAGTTTGAACCCTGCACCCGCGACTCTTGAACCTTTCTACCCCGAAGCGTTGACCCCTTAAACTCTATCAGCAAGACCTTTCAAACGAGTCCTACTGTTGATGATATAAATCCTGCATTACCCATAAGAAGGAATATACCATAGTTCCCATAGCTTAGGGTCCTTAAGGTAATGCAGGATTTATATTATGAACCGTACATCTCTGACAACTTCTAAGTCAGGCCACAGACATCTTTTTCTCAGTTGTCGCTCTGGGCTGTTTGAGTGTGCAGGTGTTCCTTACGAAGCTGTTCGGGGTCTAGAAGGTTAACCGTTTAGGGTTTAGGGTTCAAGGTCTAGAAGCCCAACGGTTTACGGTTTAGCGAGTCGCGTTTGCAATTCTACGGGCCCACATCGGGTCCAGTTGGCTTGGATTGCTCCGCCCTGACTCCGAATCCGTAGCCCCCAACTCCGATAAAACACCGCGCCCTAAAATCAACCCTGTCATACTGTAAGCCCCACTAAACCCCAAAACCTTTGAACAATCTCAACCGCAAAGCCCGAAACCAAAAGCTGAACCCTTGAACCAGAAACTCATAAGCCTGAAGTCCTAAGAAGCAGGCGACCCAAGAATAGAGCGAGCAGCAGTAGCAATACTTGGAGGATCATGGGACTTAGTAAGTAAGGTTATAAGTACCTTAATTGGGGTTATAAGTATAGTTACCCTACTTATAACCCTAGATACTAAGTCCCATGATCCTTTAAGTATCTGCGGGCCGGAGATGGACCTTCAAGAACCTCGGATCCCGCTCCGTGGCTTCTCCGACAGCACTGACAGTTGGGGTCTGAGGCGCATCAACCCCAGGCCCTCACCGCTCTGAACCTTGAAACGAAGCTTCAACGGCAGTGAATCCGAAACTCTAGCTGCCAACTCCGAAGCCTAAAAAAGTAGGGTCCTTAACCTTACCTATCCCCCTGGGCTGCATCCCAAACTCTACAACCTCGACCCTGATCACGACTCTACCATTTTGAGCCCTCGCAAAGTCCCTAAAGCCCTTAACCGCAAATTCCAGCCCTACATCCTAGACCCTAAGCCCTATGCAAGCTCAGAGGGCTGGGCAGACATAAAAAGGAGCTCAAAAAGCCCTAAACCCCTACATTTCCCTTGTTTAAGAACGGTCCCTAAGCCCTAAACCCTCTTAACCCCTAAGCCCTAAGCCCTAAACCCCTAAACCCTGAACCTTAAACCCTAAACCCCTAAACCCTAATCCCTAAACCCTAAACCTCTAAACCCTGAACCTTAAACCCTAAACCCTAAACCCTAACCCCTAGCCCCTAAACCCCTAAACCCCTAAACCCTCTACCCTCCTAACCCCTAAACCTGACTTAGAGCCGAGCAGGACATCCGGAAGGTTCTCAGCCAGTTCGAGGCCGGGGGTCTGAGAATCCAGGGTTTACCAGTAGGGTTTAGGATTTAGGGTTAAGGGTTTAGGGTTTAGGGTTAAGGGTTTAGGGTTTAGGATTTAGGGTTAAGGGTTTAGGGTTTAGGGTTATGAGGGTTTAGGGTTTAGGATTTATGGTTTAGGGTATGCCGTAGAGTGGCGCATAAGCGGAAGTATCTCGCGACAGTGTAATTTCGAGTGCGTCGTCTTCTGACGATTGGCTGTTGGAGCCTGATTGTGGATGGCTCTTTCTTTTAACTCTCCCACCCCACGCCGCCTAAGGCGGCCAAACCACCCAAACCTATTCCTTTTAGGGTTTAGCCCCCAAACTCATTCTTTGGTTTTCTTTATTTCTCCAACCGCAGGGTTTAAAGCAGCCACACGAAAAGAAAGGAGCGGACCTCGACTTTGGCACCTGGCCCCATTAAAATGCACATTTTATGAACGGAATTTAGAGGCAAAGCCAGCACCAGTTCTGCCGAACAGGGGCAGGGCAGGCAGGGCAGGGCAGGCAGGGCACAGGGGGGGCCGGGTTGCGCAAGTCCCCCCCTTTCCCGAAGGGCCGGCCCTTGTGCTGCTCCCCATTCAAGTAAGTACCCTAAACCCCAAGCCCTTCATTTTGGAGGACCAGGCCCACTAAGGCCCCCCCAAAAAGGGACCCTCCCAGGGAGGGCCTCGAAGTTCAGTGAGCTCCGGTACCGGGCCTATCGTGGGTGCTACAGTCCCGATGGCTGTGGAAAGGCGGCCGATTAAGCGCCCCCCACCCACGGAGGTGGGCGGCCTAGGCCTTGAGTTTAGGATTTAGGGTTTAGGATTTAGGGTTTTAAGGTTTAGGATTTAGAGTGCCAAAACCCTACCAAAGACCCTCAAGGAACCGCATGAAGCGCCGCAACTCCAACCCCTTAGAGAAAGTAAAGCTTCAACACCCCAAACCCCAACACCAGTGTAGAACCTTATGCCTTCCACGTAGGTGCCCCATGAACTTGGTAAGTACGGTGTTAAGCTGGATCATAAGCACCTTAATTGGGGCTCGGTACTTTGAGCCCAGGCGATACTCTACTGCTCAAGTCAAAGTCCATGATCCTTCGGGTAGTCCCTAAATCCTCTAAAATGCCACGTGAAGGTCCGGTTTTGGACAGGCCCCAAACCCGAAAGCCTCCTTAGATGCGCTTAACCCTTCGATCCCTATACCCTAAACCCCTAGATCCCCAAACCGTAAGCCCTACTTGGAGGATCATGGGACTTAGTATCTAGGGTTATAATTAGGGTAACTATACTTATAACCCCAATTGAGGTACTTATAACCTTACTTACTAAGTCCCATGATCCTCCAAGTAGACTCGTGGATCCCTAGACCATACCTACAGTTGCTATTTGTTGTAGACCTCGGGGCCTAGAAGTCTTAGCTATGTTTCCCATTGTAGTTCCTTTCTGTGTTTACTGTTTAGGATCCCAGGCATAAAAACGGTTACACCACAAAAGGGAACTACAACGGAGACTATTGCTAAACCCTAGTATAGGGGCCCTAATGACTAGAATAGGGCTTGGGCCCCATTATACGAAAATTATAATTAGGAACACCAAAATAGTATAGGCAACTTTGTTCAGGTCCCTATACTAAATCGTTATAATAGCCCTCATAGTAGCGCTTGTAGACCGCTTTTAAGGAACCCTATTCGAGGAGACTAAGGTCAAGAGCAGGAAGCAATCCCCGGTGAAGGTCCCCTTGCATCTAGTAGGTCCCATGATCATCCTTCAGGCAAGCTTCTCTAAGGACTCACCCCTCAACCCTAATCCCTGATCCTTCGGTGACACAAGCCCTTAGCACCTAAACCCTAAAGCTGCGGTGCCCAAGCTCCCTCGCTCAGAAACACTGAGTCCTGAGCCCGGAAACCCCCAGAACCCTAACGTAGAAGCCTAACTAAGTACCGATACTATTCCTGAGGGTTCCTCACAATAACTGTATATTTATGTAAAGTCTATTCTAGTTGTTACACGCCCTATATGTCACAGTTACTACTATTATTAGTATTACTATTCTTGCTATAACTGGGTTATGATTATTACTATCATTTCTTAAGCCCTCAAACTAGAGCCTTCAACAGGGCCCGTAGGACAACCCCCGTACATGATGTCGACATCGTTCTAACTATAGAGGGCCCCTGCGGAGCTTGGGTTTAGGGTTTAGGGTTCAGGGCAATATTGAAGCTAAACGTACCGTATGAAACTGCATAAAGCCATATGGGAGTTTCCGAAAATCAGGGTATCTTATTTTGGGGTCCTCATAATAAGAGTCCTACTATTTCGGGTACTATATTTGGCCCCATCTTTTCGGAAAGTCCCATATGCTAGCCTGAGCAAGCCCTATTTACTATAAACCCCGTCGCAGCCCGACAAAAGTCCTAGTCTTTGGCTTATGGAGGCCCCTGGGCCTCCTAAACCCTAAACCCTAACCCTAAGCCCTTAAACCCTAAACCCTTAAACCCTAAGCCCTTAAACCCTAAACCCTAAACCCTTAAACCCTAGACCGGCCCGAGGGTAGTGAGACTTTTTAAGTCCGCCGAAACCTAGGACCTGGTGAACCTGTCGGAAACCTACCTGGGGGCGCAGGAGCCCTTTGAGGGGAGACTGCGTGTCCCTTTAAAGGGATCCTTGAAGGGTTCCTGTTTATAGGGTTTAGGGTTTATAGGGTTTAGTGTTTTAGGGTTTAGGGTTTTAGGGTTTAGGGTTTAGGATTTAGGGTTTAGGGTTTTAGGGTTTAGGGTTTAGGATCACAATTCCTTTAAGGGCTCCTTTATGAGCCTCCTGAAAGACTCCGGGTCCTAGGGGGGGTTTGGGGCTCTTATAAAAGGGATCCATAAGGGTACTATAAGGGATCTATGGGGTTTAGGGTTTTACGTAAAGGATCATGGGACTTAGTAACTAGGGTTGTGAAGCCCCTATGACCTAACTCTAGGATTTGCGGACATGATTTTTGCCAAAAAAATGCAAAAACCAATGGGTCCAAAAATGTGATCGGACCCAAAAAAATGGGTTCCAAGTGTCCGGTAAATGGGTCCGGCTCCAACAAGGGGTCCAAAAATGGGTCCAAAAATGGATCCGGAAATGGGTCTGGAAATGGGCATGGACAAGGGTCCAGAAATGGGTCCGGAAATGCCCTTTTTGCAAAAACCCTAGCAAAATGCAGAAAAAATGGGTCCGGAAATGGACTGCAAAAATCTTGGCAAAATGCAGAAAAATGGGTCCGGAATTCGCATTTTCCTTGTGTTTCTGCACAAACCTGCTTCCAGGGCCCATTTTTTTGCATTTTGCTACAGTAGGGTTAGTGGTCTCCCGGACCCATTTCGGGACCCATTTCGGGACCCATTTCCGGACCCATGTCCGGACCCATGTCGAACCCATTTCCGGACCCATTTCTGGACCCATTGTTTTCGCATTTTGGAACCCATTTGTTTCGCAAATTTTCCGGAATAATGTTATTTCCTAGAATCCTAGAGTTAGGTCATGAGGGGGCTTCACAAAACTAGGGTTATAATTAGGGTAACGATACTTATAACCCAATTAAGGTACTTATAACCTTACTTACTAAGTCCCATGATCGTCCAAGCAAGGGATCCTTGAAGGGTTCCTATCACAATTCCTGTAAGGGCTCCTTTATGGGATCATCTAAGGGTTGCTGTAAGGGGGTACTGCAAGTTAATCACCTGTTAGGGTTCAGGGAGAAAGGGTTTATGACTTTGAGCTTGACGGCTGTAGGGTTTCGGGATTTCCAGGTTTACAGTGTCGATTTTACAGTTTAACTAGTTGCTTCATGGTTTGGCGGTTTTGGGGTTAGTTCAGGCTTAGGACGATGGGGTTCTATGGTTTTGGGTTACAGTCTTGCTTTGAGACTGTAAGTAAGTGTGCGAGTTGAAGAGCTTTCGGCTCTACGCCGGATTTTTTGCTGGTAGGATTGCCCTGCATGGACCTGGACAAAATGCTAAACCCTATGAGCCTGACATGAAAGTGTCATAGGACCCAAGGGTTGCCCCTTTGAAACACGATATGAAGCCCTTTGCGACCCTAAATGAGCCCTATCAAAACTTTTGAAGCACTATATAAAGCCCTTTGCGACCCTATATGAGCCCGAT
This sequence comes from Symbiodinium sp. CCMP2592, assembly GCA_905221615.1. Taxonomy (NCBI): domain Eukaryota; class Dinophyceae; order Suessiales; family Symbiodiniaceae; genus Symbiodinium; species Symbiodinium sp. CCMP2592. Next base: position 101,484 of record CAJNDT010006080.1, on the reverse strand, counting down.
AAAACCCACGAAGGAACCCCTACAAGCCTCCGCATGCACATTGAAGAGCGCTGTAAATTCTTGTAAATACAAGCCATCCGGAAGGTTCAGGATCTATACCCAGGGGTTTTACAGGAACTCCTATAGGAAGTCTGACTTAGGCAGTAGTGTCCTTGGTTCCTGTGACTCACAACACCTTTCTGAAGCCCTTAAGGAGTTTTATGTCCAGAAACCCTGCGCCCGTAAACCCTGAACCCTTCATGCCCTAAATCTTAAGCCTCAATCTCTTCGTAGAGGAGCTTGGAGAAATTTATCTGGACGAGGCCCAACCCAGATGACGTGGGTTTCAGGGTTTCGGGTCCTTAGAGGGTTTTGCGCTGTCTAAGGATGTTTGCAAAGACTTTAAGGGGTTTGAGATGGGCTTTGGCTTTCAGGGTTTGGGGGTTTTGGGATTTAGAGTCGGTTTAGGGTTTTAGGGTGTTCGCTTTATGGATTCGGGTCTAAGGGCTCGGATGTACCGCTTTTTTTCGCGAGGATACACCCCCCCAAGCCCTAGTAGCCCGACCGAGCCGTAGGGACCTCGTGGAGACCCATAGATCGCCGTAATCACAGCATCATGAAAAGCACGCATAGGGCTTCGTGGAGTTTAGGGGCTGAGAAGCCGTGCAGGGTAGCTTGAAATGTTGGGTTTCAGGTTCAGGGTTTTGGTCTTTGGCGGTTTGGGTTTTTGGCAACTCAATGCCTACCTTGCGGGCTTGAGCTTGAGCTGGGAATTGATTCGTAAGGCTCGCTACTATGGGTACTATGTTAGGGTTCCCCATTTTCGGAAACTCGCACATGACTTTCATGGTGGCTTGCACGACGTTTTGCCAGTTGTGATGTGACCTTTTCGCTCCACTTGAGGGAGTGCTGACGCAAGGGCAGGAAACCCTGCGACCCTACGACAACATGCAAACATCGTTGAACCTTAGCAAACTCTTGAACAGTACACACACTCACACACAGGCAAGCACACAGAAAGACCGAAGAGAGCTTGCGAGAGTTCAGGGCCGAACCTTGTGTAATCAGAGCCCGCAGTCCTTATCCTTCAGCCCCGAACCTTGAAGCCCTAACCCCAAAACTCAAACAACCAAAGCTACCAACGCTGGAACTTCCCCCCCCCCCCCCTCACTACACCTTCAAGCTTTAAGCACCTGCGCCGTCTTCCCTCAGGCCACCCAGGAACGTGCCCAACAGCGGCGTGATGAAAAGAACCCTGGTTGGAGTTGGAGGGCCTGGGGATCGGAGTTTCAGGGCTTGTAGAGATTTGGGGTTTGAGGGTTTAGGGTTTAGGGTTTAGGGTTTTAGGGTTTAGGGTTTACGTTTAGGGATTCGAGGGTCTTCCATCGGACAATTTGTGACTGCTGATTCCTACCTTCCTCCGTTTTTGCATATCACCAAGGGCGCACAGCGCGTTGGGGAAATAGTGAGCTCCTTGATTTGCACAAGGCTTCATACTAGTGTAGGTGCCGAACAATTACCAATACTATTTGGGGGGTTCCTTATTATAACTACAGTATAGTGGGCCCCAAAGCCCTAGTCTAATTATTAAGGCCCCTACTTAAAATTGCCTGGCTCATGGCTGGCCAGAAGGTTCGTGTCTTGCTCCTTTCTTTTGGCTACTCAAACCTCCAAATATTACGTGGGCCAGGATAAGAGGGTCATCAGTAGGGTTATGAATACTTTGATTGGGGTTTTTGCGCTTGGAAGACTACTTATAGCCTAAATCCGACAAGTAGGAGCGTGCATTCCCAATCTTGACCTACTTCGAGTACCAGGCTTTGAGGTTTCAAGGTTCCGGGTTTGAGGGCTTCTTGGTGGCTTGAAGTCAACTTGACTAACAACGTGGCTTAACAATACTTAGTTGTATGGTTTCTGATTGAAGATATATGTATATATATATATACACAATTATACAGATACACCGACATATAGAATATAGGTATATATGTATATATACCTATAGGTATGTAGCCATGATTTTCGTAGAGAACGACCCCAGCATCCTGCAGCGATGGATCTTCGCTTCCCTTCTGCAAGAACATCTGTATGCGACGCGCCGCAGGTGCTATCTTACCCGTGGCTAGTAGGGAATGGAGGAATGGGTACAATTATAACTACTATTACTACCATTCTTCCATTCCCTACTAGCCAAAGGTAAGTTATAGGAACTTACGTGACCCTCCAAATCCACCTTCCGAAAGCCCTGGACACGTACTTAAAGGATCATGGGACTTAGTATCTAGGGTTATAAGTAGGGTAACTATACTTATAACCCCAATTAAGGTACTTATAACCTTACTTACTAAGTCCCATGATCCTCCAAGTAAGGTTTAGGGTTCAGGGCTCGTAAACCACCGTAACCCTAAAGCCTAAACCCTCAGGAACCAGCAGGTGTCGAACATCAAGATGAAGTTCATGCAGGCCACAGCTGGCACCGCTGCTCTAAGGTTCGAAGTGTGGACCCCTAACATGGACCCGTAGGCCTTTTCAGGGCATTCTAGGAACCCTTAAGGGTACATCTAGGGTATGTAGTAGGTATAAACGGATCCCAGGGTTCAGGGCCGGTACTGAGGGCCCATGGTTTCAACCTTAGAGCGGCGCACAACACGGAGCCCAGCATTAGGGCCGACGCAGGTGCATCCAAAACCCTAAACTCCTAAATGCTAAACCGTAGTAGTGGTGGTAGTAGTAGTAGCAGTAGTAGTAGTAGTAGTAATAGTAGTAGTAGTAGTAGTAGTAGTAGTAGTAGTAGTAGTAGTAGTAGTAGTAGTAGTAGCAGCAGCAGCAGCAGCCACAGCAGTAGTGGTAGTGGTAGTAGTGGTCGTGGTGTTGGTGGTCGTAGTAGTAGTTGCAGCAGCAGCAGCAGCAGCAGCAGCAGCAGCAGCAGCAGCAGTGGCAGTGGCAGTGGCAGTGGCAGTGGCAGTGGCAGTGGCAGTGGCAGTGGCAGTGGCAGTGGCAGTAGCAGTAGCAGTAGCAGTAGCAGTAGCATTAGCCGTAGCAGCAGCCGCAGCGGCAGCCGCAGCGGCAGCAGTAGCAGTAGTGGTAGTGGTAGTGGTAGTGGTAGTGGTAGTTGTTGTTGTCGCAGTAGTTAGTATTTAGTCCTGAGTCCTTAGTACTAGTATTGAAGTTTGGCTTCAGGGCTTCGGACCCTGCAGGATTGAGCTCGCAAACCGGAGTTTGAAGCATAATAGCTAAGACCTGGCTTTGGAGTAACATACTTGAATACTTTTTTGGGGTACCTGTTCCTCAAAGGAACCATTATGAAATAAAAGTCTATACTTTTTTCTCCCTGGTTACTTCAAAGTCCAGAAGAAGCAGTGATAAAGAAGAGTGTCCTGGGACAAGGCTGGCCTTGATTACTCACAACTCAGAGCAGAAATCCTGAACCCTAAACCGTAAACCCTAAACCATATACCCTAAAGCTTAAACCGTAAACCCTAAAGCCTAAACCGTAAACCCTAAACCCAAAGCCCTAAACCGTAAGCTCTAAACCCTAAACCGTAAACCGTAAACCGGTTTTAGCCACTCAACCACAAAGGCCTAGAGCTGAAACCCTCAACCCGATGCCTTTGCGTAAAGTCAACAGCCCACTGCCTGGTGCATTTGGGGGGTTTAAAATCCCTACAGCCTACAACCACAAGGGTTTGGGGTTTGAGGTTTTAGGCTTTAGGGTTTGGGCTCAGGGTGTCGGGTTTCAAGGTTTTTGGGTCCTGAAGCTTTCTGCGCTGTGCCCTGAAGCCCTAAACGCTGAGCGGCCTGACAGGTCTTTGAATCATACCGGGAGAGGGAGGACAGTGTGCCCACCGGTCAGCCCCGCAGCGGGAGTGGACCGGAGTCTTCAGAATTGTATGGGTTGAGCGTTAAAGGGCTCGGCCCCGACCTTCGCAGAAAAGGGATCCCACTTTACCGGAAGAAGTAACGCCAACCCTAAAGCCTGAAGCCCTAAACTTCAGACAGTGTAAAGCCATGCATGTCTGGTAAATGCCATTGAACACTAACGTAGGAACCCGATTAAGAAACCCTGAGCCTATAACCCCAAAATAGTAGGATTCATGTTACCAAGATTCCTTAGTCAGGTTCCTACATTATTATAGCACCCTTATCCTGGGTTTGGAGCACCATACTTTAATACTTTTTTTGGAACATGTTCCTTAAAGGAACCAATATGAAATAAAAGTCTATACTTTTTTCTCCCTGGTTACTTCAAAGTCCAGTTATAGATCCCTTATTTTAACCCTTATAGACCCCTTATAGCAACCCTTGTAGTAACCCTTATGGATCCCTTTTGGTAGCCCTCTACATTAAACCCTAAACCCGCTAAGTTCGAGGCGCGGAGCTCCAGTCACGCTGAGCCCCTGCAGGGGTCCTGAAACGAAGAAGTCCCGAAGCCTTAGACTTATTGGCTGCAAACTCAAGGTTTCAACTCTTGGGGTTCTTAGAGGGTAGTCGGGTTTAGGGTTTAGGGTTTAGGGGTTTAGGGTTTAGGGTTTAGGGTTTCCTTGGGTTTTCGGCCAGTGAGTAGACCCGAAAGCCGTGAGCCCTGAACCCAGAAGCGTAGACCCGAAAGCCATCCTGGATCCTATAAGCCCAAAGCTCCAAGCCCGAAGTCCTACCCTAAATGGGTTTTGGGTTTTGGGTTTAGGGCTTAGGGCTTAGAGGTTAGGGTTTAGGGTTTAGGGTTTAGAGTTGAGAAAGAACATTTTTGGTGAACATGCAGGTTTTGGTGCTGATGAGGGGGATGGTGGTGGTGCTGAGGTTGTCTCTGTTGGGCCCACATCGGACATCTTGAACCCCGATGCCCTAAAGCCTCAACGCGCTAAGCCCCGCAATCCGCCGCCACTTGAAGGTAGCGTAGCAAAGTTCAGCCACACAAAAGCGATCGCTTGTCAAGAGAGCTGCCAGAACAACGCTCCCGAAGCGGATGACGGCATGTGTGAGGCTGGTATCGCCTGCGCTCAGTATTGAGATTTTGAGCTCAGGATGCATGTTCTGAGCTGCTTGTTTTCAAGAAACAAGCACAAGAAGCTCGAGCACAGACGCCGTGCCATGCACTGGCTGGGATTGTCAGTTGATGTCAGGACCTTTTCTCCCGAGAGAGGGTCGTACAACGGTGGAGGAGTCCCTCGCAGACGAGCATGCTGTGTTTGAAGTGCAGCGCGAGAATGGTCGTCGTTACTTCTGCATGCGACGCAGCCTTCCACATCTCGCCGGCGGTGAAGTTTTTCTCTTGCGCGAGCTGCTGAGGAGGCCGCCCAGAAGGCCGCAAATGGGTGCAGCCTTTTTGTTATAAGCCCTTGATTCCCCTAAGCCTTCTAGAAAAACCTCAGACCAAAGCCTGAAAACCCAAGACCCCACTTAAAGGATCATGGGACTTAGTAACTAGGGTTATAATTAGGGTAACTATACTTATAACCCCAACTAAGGTACTTATAACTTTACTTACTAAGTCCCATGATCCTCCAAGTATGCTTTAAAGCCTTATGACCTTACACACCTAACTGGACCCTTACACAAATCTTTGGATCGTGCTCCTCAAGCAGCCCTTGCCCGCTAAAACCCCATGAACGCCTAAGCAACTTAGCATAGGAGCCTTCGTGATTCCCTTTACTACCGTGGGGGCTCCTTATTGTAATGATAGCATAATCTGCCTCAAAACCCCTACTATAATGATTAAGGCTTGGGTACGGCCCCCACTCAGTAACAGTTGGATAATATTCATAATATAGATGGTAGCCCTATTATAGACTGTTACTGTATGGGGGCCCTACCCAAATTAAGGCCCCTATAAATATAAATATAAATATAAATATAAACATATGTATATATATATATATATAATATACAATATATGATACATATATATATATATATATATATATATATACATACATACATACATACATACATACACACATATATATATATACATATACATATATACATATATACATATATACATATATACATATATACATATATATATACATATATACATACATATATATATATATGTATATAGTAGGAATCTCCATCAAGGCAGCTCCAGCAGCAGCGCGTCTGCACCGCAAGAGAGCGAGCCTGCTCGGGAGTTCCTTGGCTTGGGGTTTAGGGTTTAGGGTTTAGGGTGTAGGGTTTAGGGTGTATGGTGTAGGGTTTGGGGTTTAGGGTTTAGGGTTTAGGGCTGGAGGGTGGTGGTGGGGCGGCGGGGGTGCTGTGGCTTCAGGGGATTCCGTAACATGCTATACGGAGTCTATCGCCTCATGGGTCTTTAAGGGCCTTAATAGTTTTTAACTTTCTGAAAGGGTGTTGGGGCCTTGATACCTGGAATGGCTCTTGCCAGAGCGCTATGCAGATGATAAGTCTAAGCCAGGCAGGTAAATAACCCTAAACCCTAAGCCCTAAACCGGCCCAAACCCTGAAACCCTAAACCCCTAAGCTCCTAAACCCGAAAGCCCTAAACCCCTAAACCCCTAAACTCCTAAACCCCTAAACCTCTAAACTCCTAAACCCTAAACCCTAAACCCTAAACCCTGAATAAAGGGATCCCTTATCAGGGCCTCAGGGCCTTCGTCCGGGGCTCCGACACCGGAGATCGGTGCTACATCTAAACCCGTTTTTTTAGGGTTTAGGGGTTTAGGGGTTTAGGGTTTAGGGTTTAGGGTTTGTTTTGGTTGTTCCGGTATAGAGTTTAGGGTTTAGGGTTTAGGGGTTTAGGCTTTAAGGTTTAGGGTGAGCAAAGATCGAATCCCTTCAAGGATTTCGGGATGTTTGGGGGTTTAGGGTTTTGGGGGTGTTACGGGGTTACGGGAGGGTTGAAGGTTCCTGAAGAGGAGCACCAAACCCTGAACCCAAAATCCGACCCTCTTCAAATCGCAGGGCTTAAGCCCTAAACCCTAAACCCCTCACTCTTAACAGGTGCAAGTCCACACGCCCCAAGAATCCTAAGACTTCCCCCCTTCGGGTTTCGCGTTTAGGTTAACACTATAAAACCATAAAACCAAACCCTAAACCGAGCAAGAAACCCTTATCGAAACCCTAAACCTAAACCCTAAAACCTTAAGACTCTCAGCCCTAATCTCGACCTTAAACTCCCCCTTAGGCCGCCGCCGCAGCTCATGGGTCCTTTACGGACGATCGACGACGAAAAAAACCTTTGGGAGATCTTCAAGGCGACTGGGCGACAGCGGCCTGTTGTGGGGGGAAGTAATGGAGTTTAGGATTTGGGGTTTAGTTTAGGGTTTAGGGTTTAGTTTAGGGTTTAGGGTTTAGGTGCCCTCTTTGGGTTTTGTTTTGTAGGGATTTGCGAGGGTTTATGGGCCTGGGTTGAGTGTTTTAAGGTTTTGAGATTAAAAAAGGTTTTAGGGTTTTAGGTTTAGGGTGTCGATAGTCTTTTTTTCTGGGTTTAGGTTTAGGGTTTCGATAGGGGGTTTCTTTCTGAATTTAGGGTGTGGCTCTATGGTCTTCTAGTGTTGTTCCGTAATTTGGGGGGTTCCGAGCCTTTCGGGTTTGGGGTTGTAGGGCTATACAATTCCGAGTCCCAAGGTCCCCAGGTTTAGAGTTCAGGGTTTAGGGTTGAGGGTTTAGGGCCAGGGTTAGGGAAGCTTTGTCACCTCGGTAACTAACATACCCTGATGAACACAAATCCGGGCCCTCACCCCGAAATCAAACACCCAAGATCGTACCCGCAAAACTTGTCCGACCAACACCTCAACCCTCAAACCTAGAAGCCTTGAATCCTAACTAAATAACTAAACCCCTAGGCACTAAACCCCTAAACCTCTAAACACTAAACCGTAAGGCTTGTAAGCCCTAAGCCCTGAGCGAACCCTCACTACCCCCCAAAAATTCCTATACGCCCCGAAACACTAAACTGTAAGGCTTGTAAGCCCGAAGCCCTGAATCCCAAATCCTGACCAGATGGCAATCGAAGACTTCATGAGTTGGCGCCTGAGTATACCGGGGGGCTTGTGCCGCTTTGGGGAGTAGGGTTTAGGGATCGCGGGTGCTTGTGGGGTTTTGGGGGTTTTCATGTCTGAGCCGTTTTTGGATTTCTGTTTGAGGATTTAGGACTAAAGGACTCTGGGACAAAGGATCCCTTTTGAAGGAACCCTTGCAGGGAACCCTATCAGAGAACCCAGCTGAGCGGATACACTTTACACTTTTTGGGAGAATACTGCCCACTATAAAAACCTGAAAGTGTGCACTTTTTGGGGCTTGTGAACTCAGCAACTAAGCGTCGTGGGTTTAGGGCTTTAGAGTTTGGAGGGAGTTGGTCTTCTGAACCCCGGGGCCCAAAGCCCAAAAGCAAAAACCCTCGTGTCTCACAGCCATGTCATATCCCTTCGATTCGCCTGCCCTGAAAGCCTAAACCCCAAATAACCCTAAGCCCAAAATAACCCTAAACTCAATATGACCCCAAACCGAAAATAACCCTAAACCCTCAACCCAGAATAACCCTAAACTCAATATGACCCCAAACCGAAACTAACCCTAAACCCTCAACCCAAAATAACTCTAAACCCAAAGTAACCCCAAACCCGAAGCCCTGCCTGCCGAGAACCCGCCTGCTGAGCCTGCGGCGACTGAGCGCAGTCCGCTCAAGAGCTCAGTAGACGCCAAGGTGTTAATGTAGGGGCCTTAGTAATTTGGTTGGGGCTCCTTGATACTTTGTATATATAACAAGGAGCCATAAAGACTACTACCCAGACCTTCCAAAATCCCTTAATTACGGAATATACCTTAATTCATATTTGGGATCCTATTATAATTTAAGGTATATTCCTTAATTAAGGGGTTTTGGAAGGTCTGGGGAGGCTCAGCAAAGCCAGTAACGTAATGTAGGCTGTGCCATAGTTGGGTAACATTTTACATTTTTTTGGGTACTTAAGCCCAATAAGGAAGAAAAGTGTACATTCTTAATCCTATCCCGACCATGAACTAGTAGGTTTTAGGGGTTCAGGGTTGCCATGACTAGCTAATTTTACATACCAGTACTACTTTGGGGTTTCCTTATTCAAATGGTCATGAAAATGTACCCCAGCACCATTGTGTCGTGGTTAAGCTCCCTATATTGGAAACTGAATAATTATGATGGCAGGGTTTTTGGAGTATGAATAAATATGAGTCAAATCACAGTAGGGACTATGAGGGGATAGAGTTTGAGGTTAGTAAGACTGACGCTCGGACAATTGCAAATATCATTCCTTTAGCTTCTTTAGCATATAAGATATCATCAAAGCCCTTTTCTGATCATTGTGGCCTCTACATCAGGTTTTAGGCGGTAGACTTTGGATGCAGCTTTTCGTGGGATACAGCTTTGTGCACATTCCATAAGCTCCTTGGTCCTTCTGGCGTACGAGCGGAAGAGTATGATTTGATCTTCTCCACCGCAAAGCTTGGTTCAAGGCTTAACGTAGAAGCCCGGGCCATAATGCAAAGAGACTACTAGTCTTCAGTGAGAGACCCTTGTAACAATTGTGGTGCAATATACCCCCAAGTACATGAGCGTGGCACCCACATCCAAAATCCTGAACCCTAAACCTGCAGACTTCAACTGCAGCTTTGCGTGGGGAGATGCAGAGAACCCATTTGTCAAAGAAGGCTGCATACTCAGTTCTACTAATCTTACCTTTGGTTAGGGTTAGTAGGGAATGGAAGAATGGGGTACAATTATAACTACAATTACTACCATTCTTCCATTCCCTACTACCCAAAGGTAAGTTATAGGATTGTTAAGGCCCCTATATTATAGTACCCTTATAGATCCCTTATAGTATCCCTTATAGATCCCTTTATTATTATAGTAACGCCCTAAGGTAAGGCAAGAGACAACTCAAGGACAGTGGCCCTGGGGCTCCTGAGCCCCCTAAACTCGACAAGGGAAGGATCGTACTTGGAGGATCATGGGACTTAGTAAGTAAGGTTTAGGAATCCTTAAAAGGGATCCTTAAAGGGTTCCTTAAAGGGATCTATAGTGTTTAGGGTTTAGGGTCTACTTGGAGGATCATGGGACTTAGTAAGTAAAGTTATAAGTACCTTAATTTGTGTTATAAGTATAGTTACCCTAATTATAACCCTAGTTACTAAGTCCCATGATCCTTTAAGTAGGGTTAGGGTGTCTAGACGGCCCTCTGAAGACAGGAACCTCCCGAAGAAGGAATGTTGCTAGGTATATGATGTTGAAACTCTTTGATTCAGCTGTCCATCTTTCAGAATCTTTTTGGTATTTGGGTAGGACCTCCATCCGCAAACATTCTACCAAAAGCTATACCCTAAGAACTAAACCCCAAACCCCTGAAACCCTTAACCCCTAAATCACAAACCCAAGCCCTAAAAGCTCAACAGTGAGCCGGGGGCCTTCCACGTAGCGAAGAAATGCGAAAGTACGTGCAGATACTTCAGGATTCGGCTCTCTCCGCTCTTTAGCCGGCCATCATCCTAACATAGGGGCCGAAATAATTGCCGATGCTATTTTCGGGGTTCCTTATTATAAGTATAGTATAATGGGGCCCAAGACCTTATTCTAATTCTTAAGGCCCCAATAGTAAGCACTTGGGGTGAAGAGCTTGAGGTTTGGGTTTTAGGCCACCCTCAAGCCCCAAATAAACCCTCAGCGCTAAGCCAAGTGATGGAGCCGAATCTGGGAAGCTGCCCATTAACTCCTGAAATTGGCTGCTCGGGCCTGCGCACCCTGCGCATGTGCCTATGCCGCCCCGGATCTGCACCATCAGCCCACCTAAGCCATGCGTGTAGGACTAAGCCTAGTCCTCGAACTCTGGACTAGAACAATGGAGCACCTCCAAATAGCTTGGATCTTATTCAACAGTTGGCACCCTTTGTTTCCAATCCCTCTACGCCGTTCTTCCTTCAGTTAGCCCTGCTAGGGCTAAGTTTGAGCTTAGCTGCCGAGGCTTCTGGTACATTCTGATTTAATAAGTATTACTTCTATTCTGTCTATTGTTTTACTTTTTATGGCTACTGTTTGTGTTTGGAAAATGTTTTTATAATTCTTACTACTATTACTTCCACTTATTTCGTATTGTTGTTCTGATAAAAATCTCACTTTAAAGCCTCGCAGACCCGGGTCTTCTTCCCAGGGGCGGTCGCGCAGTTCGAGCTCTGCTCCTACAGAACTAGGGTTTTAGGCTTCAGGTTTCGGGGTTTAGGGTTTGGGATTTGGGGTTCAGGGTTGGAGGTTTAGGGTTTGAGGTTTAGGGTTTGGGGTCGAGGGTTTGTAGTTTAGGGTTTAGGGTGTAGCTATGTTCGGTTGTGCTCTAACATTACAGTCGTCGCGGGGGATACTATGTTGTGAGTACGAGTGCGCAAATGTGATACTGTCCGGGCCCCCTATCATGAAAATCACCCTAAATCACACGAAGCCTGAAGTTCAGCTACTAAAGGGGCCTAAATAATTGCCAATACTATTCTGGGGGTTCCTTGTTTTAAGTATAGTATACTGGGCCCCCAAACCCTGTTCTAATTATTAAGGCCACTATACTATAGAACCCAACTGTAGATCCCTTATAAATCCGCTAAAAGGAACCTTTCAAAGGAACCTATTCTAACTATCGAGGCCCCTGCATTAAGCCATGAATGCAACACCGGCAACCCGGTCTTCCGAAGATCAGACTTCCTAAGAATGCCAGCAGCCTCGAGCCCTCCGAATGTGAAGTCACCCCGCTCGGAAAGCAGCGCATGATACGGAAAGCCTCAATTAGAATAGGATTGTGGGCTCCTTTTACGTATACTGAAAATAAGAACCCCAAAGAATCTCCTTTTATAGTATACTTATAATAAAAGCCCTAAAGAAGGATATTGCATAAGGGCAACAGTTGCCAGAGCTGCAGAGACGATCATCGTTGCAGCCATCCGAATTATCAGGGGGCAGAAGTGGGGATAACCAGCAGCAGGAGTTGTCGTCGTAGCAGTAGTAGCAGCAGCAGCAGGAGTAGTACTTACTCATCATCGTAGGTAGGTAGGAGTAGTAGTAGTAGTAGTAGTAGTAGTAGTGGTAGTCGTAGTCGTAGTAGTAGTAGTAGTAGTAGTAGTAGTAGTAGTAGTAGTAGTAGTAGTTGTTGTTGTAGTTGTTGTTGTTGTCGCAGCAAGCATGAGAGGGACAAGATGCAGGAGGTCTTTGGGTTCCCAGCTTTTTGTACACTTCTGGTGCTGCTTGTCTCTGATCAGAGAAGCATCCTTTCAAGTTTTGGGTTTGGGATCCGGTCAAGGGTTTAGAGTCTAGGGGTAGGGAGTTAAGGGTCTTGGGAGGGTGTTGCAAGATCGGCCGCGTGGACTCAGCACTGTGGCAGAGCTCTTCTGCTTCCAAACGGCTTCAAAGCTGAGCCATGTCCGTCCTGGGTCGACCTGTCTGTCAATGATTCATTGGATGCGAGAAGCAGTCATGGTGAAAAGGCGGCAAGATGCCCAGTTTGCTGCGCAGAGGTACAGCCCCAAGCTCCCAAAACTAAAATCCTAAGCGACCAAAACACCCAGACCCCAATAAAATTTGGAAGCACATCACTCGAAACTCTGCATCTCAAACGCTACCCGTATCAAAGCACTTGAACCTGCATGTGGAGGTGTGGAGAGTTCGTGAAACGCCTACGGCAGCGTCACACGCGCGAAGCAAGAATAGTTGAATAGTTCGTGAAAGTAAGCAACTGCAAGAGTGTACCTTCATAGTTACAAGAACTCTGATGTTGTACACCGCCTTTTCCAAGCTATATGTATGGATAGAGGGTGCGCGGATTCAGGAGTATATAGACTGTTCGAGCAGAGGAGCCACGGAGCAGAGATCTCTTCAGACTCCTGGGCTATACATACATGACGTACATGCACATCTTATATACTTATATATGTATGATCTTGTATATGTATGCACACATGCAAAGATGTCTGTCTGTCTGTCTGTCTGTATGTATGTGACAACTCCCAGGCGCATCTACATGCTTAATTGGAACATAACGCCCCCCCTCCCCTAGTGAGCCTGTTGTCCGATTTACCCGATTGCCGGACGTAGCGGCTCAGTCCCAGCCCTAGACACAGAGAGCCCCAAGACCCTTTGAATAAGCGCTATGTCTGAAGGGGGTTTCGTGTTTGATCCAAGCGACATTCCCCAACTCAGGGGTTTTGGTCTCTCTGAGGGATAAAATGAAGATCTAAAAATCCTGTATGCACTCTATAAATGGCTACAATTTCTCTTCAGCAGTTTTGCAATGATTCAAAGCGAGCCACTTTGGCCCAAGAAAGCTGGTGAATGATGGTTCAGGGCAACCCACAAGAAATCACTCAAACGCAGTTGCTAGAACCATGACGCCGAAGTCCTTGCGCCTGAACCTTTAGCGTACAAAAAGGTTGTGTCTGATATAGGCGCCTTGATAATTTTGGGATGGTTACTGTATACATGGGCGACGATGGCATAGTCTAACTAGTCTCCTGAGTTTAGGTTTAAGGGTTGAGGGTTTAGGATATAAGGTTTAGAGGTTAGAGTTTAGGCAGTTAATGAAGTGGTTATCATCAGTACCCAGTTTGGGGTTATCCTGCACATAGCTCTCAGAAATTCTACAAATTTTCACCTACTAATCCTAAACCCCAAACCCTAAGACTCTGAACCCTAAAACCCTACAGCTTGTAGGCAGCGTTCAACTAAACCCTAAACCCTAAAACCCTAAACCCTAAAACCCCAAAACCCTAACACCCTGAAGCCTAAACCCTAAAACCCTAAACCCTAAAACCCTAAAACCTGAACTCTAAACTCTAAACCCTCAAATCTACAACCGAAAAGCGGTGCAAGTCCTGACCCAACAACCCGGTCGCTTCCACTACGCACTCCGGATGGTCTCGCAGACTTGGTTTCAGAATTGCGGGTTCAGCGTTTTGGGGCTTAGGGTTTAGTGCTTTTTAGGGATTTTTAGGGATTTTTAGGGTTTTAGGGTTTGAGGGTTTTTTATGGTTTTTGTGTTTTTGGGGTTTATGGTTTTTAGGGTTTAGGGCTTTTTAGGGTTTTTAGGGTTTTGGGGTTTTTAAGGTTCATGGTGGTTTAGGGTTTTTAGGGTTTTTAGGGTTTTTAGGGTTTTTAGGGTTTTTAGGGTTTAGGGTTTTAGGGGTTTTAGGGTTTTAGGGTTTAGGGTTTTAGGGTTTTATAGGGTTTAGGGTTTTAGGGTTTAGGGTTTTCAGGGTTTTGGGGTTTAGGGTCCAGGACACTCCAGGTTGGAAACCCGTGTGCTGCAGGCAGTGGGGCTAGTCTTCAGCTGGGGTGAGAGGGTTCGTTGGTGAGCACTCCAAAGCACTGAACCCCAACTCCTCCACGTCAGAGACCTGCTGGCATTATCAGCTCTGTGTTGCTGGCTTGAGTGTTTGCATCTCTTGCGGGGCCGTGGATGGGCTGAAGCACGCAGTCAGACCAAGCATGGACATGATCGTGACCATGAGAGGGGCCCGTACGATCAGAGTCCAGGATGGAAGGAGTGGGCAGTGCCTCGATAACACTAATCATCCTAACTTTCTGGGGTTCGCTGTCGGTGCTTTCATCCTAGCACCACTGCAACTAAGTTGCATTGGCTGCAGCTGAAGCACGAACGGGGCATGGAGCCCGCATGCGAGCGAGATTCCGTGTCCTCTTCGTGGCAGTGGGTTTCCTGATGGGTTTGCTGTCTGCTACGCATACGCCCAGGCAAGGCAAGTGTGCCCCTCCCCAGTTGCGCGGAGGAGCTCCGTCATCGGCATCGCCTCATTGCTGTGGCCTGGTTGATGTGCCGAAGCAAGGATCGCAATGTCTCGTGAGCCACGGACTTGTAAATCCACACTTCCTTATGCCTTTGACCACATCTACGGAGTTCATGTCATCCCTTCTCTCTGACGGTAGCGATTTTCGGTCTTGCTCTTGGTCGAAAAAAAAGGGCATATCCACAGGCCCAAACCACTAAACCCCTAAACCCCTAAACCCTAAACCCCTAAACCCCTAAACCCTAAACCCCGAAACCCTACACCCCGAAACCCTACACCCAGATCGTATCAACTCCGGACCCCAGAGCCCGAGACTCTAAGCCACCAGCCCTAAACCCAAAGCCCTAAACCTTAAACCCGAGCACCTTTTTGTTTGTAAGGAGCTTCGAAAAAACCGAGCACCTTCAACAAACTTTTAACCCGAAATACTTAGGGTTCCTTCATCGAATGATATACCCCTAACTTCCAGTCTAATTAGACTGGCCTCGCGATTCTGGGGGCGCCAGGCCGTGGTTGCTGACCCCCGGCATCCCAAAGAGCTGCGGGAGCTGAGGAGCGTTCTGTCGCAAAAAAAACCCTTGATCTGAAAGCGTCATGCTGTAGTTCAGGAGCAGAGGACTTACTAAGAAGGCGAAAGACGAAAGAGGGGTTTGAAAGCCTAGTCATCGAGTAGGTAACCTTTAACCTTTTTTGGGTAGCATAGTCCCTATATAATCCCTATATACACTACGTTACACACCAAGAGGTTAACCTTTAGTTCCCCATGATACCCGACAAGCAGGGAAGGGTGGTTCCTTGTAGGATCGGCAGACTAAAAAAGGTAGTTCAAGCAGTTTTATCACTACCTGAGTTGGGTTTTGCCGTGCCCGCACAGCGTGCTTATGGCCTGCCGCTTGACTAACTGTCCTGATCCTGTAATCAACCCACAAAGGCTACAGCGACAGCGCGTGTTAAGAAGCAGTTAATTTTTCGTGAGGCGGGCCTCGATTTCCTAATTTTGAAGCGCACCCAACTTTTTTAGCAAAAACCGTTTCGGGATTCGAGGGCAATGTAGGAACCTGATTAAGAAACCTTGGGACTTTACTAGGGTTCCTTATGTGAACCCTACTCGTTGGGGATTGTGGGGCCAGGGTTTCTTCATCAGGTTCCTACATGACCCTGGATTTGTTAACCAAATTCCTTCGCTTGAAACGGCAGCAAAGAAAGCATTTTCAAGAAACGAGAGCATTGAAAGGTTTGAGCCCGCAGCACCTTCCATTCCAGCTCATGCGCTTATCCACTCGGGCATGGCATCCTTTGGGCGTCTTCAAAGCCATATCCATGTATCCTTTATCCAGCTTGTATTCAGCCCTTACCAGAACCCCCCAAGGAATGAAGTTGAGCCCCGCAATTTCTTAAATCTAAGAGCCCTTTCCCCTTAATTTTCTTTCGGTGGCTTGTTCCCTAAACCCTAAACCCTAAGCCCTAAACCCTAAACCCTAAACCCTAAGCCCTAAACCCTAAACCCTAAACCCTAAACCCTAAGCCCTAAACCCTAAACCCTAAACCCTAAACCCTAAAACGATTCTGGCCGTTTTTAAGCGCCTTTGGAGGCCTTGGAAAGCTGTGATAAGGGTTTGGGGGTTTTGGGGTTCCGTTAAAGGGATCTATAAGGGCTCCTATAAGGGATCTATAAGGGTTCTATGAAGGTTTAGGGTTTAGGGGCTTAAAGAAGCGATGTTGATGCGAAAGTATCCGCCTATGCAGGAAAGGGTGTGGCAATTTGACAGAGTGCTCGGCTTTGGTTTCGACGAAGAGCAAAAAAATCAGTTTCCTTACTATACATCCTTCTACCCTAAAACCGGCCGAGTTTCCGGATCTGCATCCTTTTATCTTACTTTACAGCTTCGTACAAGCCCCAACCCATCCCAGCCCCGTATAAGCCCCAACCCATCCCAGCCCCTAATCCTAAAACGCCGTAAACCCCAAGAGCAGGCCGGAGGAGCTGGGAGGAAAGACTGCCAAATACACGCACGGGGCCCTGGTTACCGGTTGGGGGTCGACTAGGGCTACGAGGTTGGGGGTTCAGGGAGACAGCGGTTTAGGATTGAGGGCGTGCCAGGTTTGGGATTTTCGGGGAGATGCACACGAGACCATCTGGAGCCACAGTACATACTGAACATTAGGCCGGTGCGATGACGAGAAGTAGTCGCACCATTCTTCCAATCCTGGTTGAGGCCCTCTACGACTATTCGAGTAGCTGGTTGAGTCAGCGTCTTGCATCACATGGCCCGACAGAACATCTGCGTGATTAAAGACCTTCGCCGGAAATGTAGCAGAGCAGGCGCAATCTCAGGTCACCTGTCAGAACACATCCCCTTGGCGACAAAGCAGATCCGCAAGATTGGTGTCAAAAGAATCAAATTCAGCGAGTTGGATTCTTCGCTGGAGGATGCCCTCAAGAAATGGCCCTTGGTTCGGAGATTGCGTGAGAGCCTATCGGCAATCCTATCGGCAATCCTATCGGCACTCCAAATGAGGCTTCCTCGCGGCCACAATTCGTCTCATGCCGAGGCATGGCAGCATGCTCAGGCATGAGCGTTTGCCACAGCAAACGCGGCGCCAGGCTTCCGCTTTCTTGGGTGTTGAAACAAGAGCCATTGCCTTGTTCTGGTTCAGGGTTTGGGGTTTAGGCGGTTTAGGGTTTAGGGTTTAGGGAGCCATCAGCCCCTGAAGAAGGCGCATCATTTACCCCACGCAGGTTTTGCCAGACCCTTTTCTGCCAAACCCAACCGTTTCCAGTGTGCAAAGACACGTGGCCGCTGGTTCTTGTGTGACGTTGCTGTGGCCCAAGGCATACAATCACCCCACGAAGACAACCCTTTTTGGAAGGCATTTTTCCGCCTGTGAGGATGTCTCATCTCTGATTGAACGCGCACTGGACGCTACTGTAGTGCTGTTGTGCGGGTTCTGGTGCGTGCGTCAGTTTTTAGGGGAAAACCGAGACATCAACCCCTGCACCTATATCTTAGTCTCTCGCCGTATAACTACTTAAAGGATCATGGGACTTAGTAACTAGGGTTATAGTAACTATACTTATAACCCAAATTAAGGTACTTATAACCTTACTTACTAAGTCCCATGATCCTCCAAGAGACCCTAGACTCTACATCCCGCTTGAGCTCAAAGTTCAGACCCTGGACCTCCACGAGCCCTCACCGGCCCCTGTTCCGGGGTTCAGGGTTTACGTTTTTTGGGCTTGAGGGTTTGTGGTGTAGGTTGCGAGTTATGTGGTTAAGGGTTGAAAACCCGAACCCTGATTCAAACAAAGCAGAACCTACACCTCAAGCCTCAACGCGAGTAGATCCGGAAAAACCACAAAATCCCAAACCTAGCACGCCCTCAATCAGAAACCGTTTCTGGTTCCTTGCGACGCCCAATCCCTTCTCATGGTCTCCAAAGTTTGTTTAGGGGGATCGTGGCCTTTCTACAGCAAACTGCATGCCCCTACAGGTAAGCTTGAGAGCGTCCAAGAACATGAGAGGGATCAGGGTCCGAAGCCCCTAAACTCTACATACAGCCCAAGCATCCCTAAACCGTAAACCTCCCTAAGCCTTAAAACCCAAAATCTCAAGCCCCAGGTGGGTCCAAACGAACTGGGAGATTCGCTGTTGCGTGCCGGTGGATCCTGCCATGCCCTCGGCATTCCTGAGATCGAAAACCTCGATCCCGAACCCGCCAAACCCGACCCTCACAAACTAAGCCCCAAACTCGCAATCCCTCGAACCTGAAGGTGTAGAACTCTCAACCGCCGTGGAACCCCGAAGCCTCAAAGGCCCGGAACTCTGAGTCCCACACTCCAACTGCAGACAAAAGAGAACGCCCCAAGCCCTGAATCAAACCCGAATGCACGGGCTCAGGGGACCACTTAAAGGATCATGGGACTTAGTAACTAGGCTTATAACCTTACTTACTAAGTCCCATGATCCTCCAAGCAGGTCTTCTCCGAAGACCAGCGTAGCACAACAACCGGGGGGGGGGGGTAGAGGGATTGTGGTCTTAAGGATGCATTCTAGCCCCCTGTCTGTAAGGGTGTCTCTATGAGTAGTGTAGGAACCTGATAAAAAAAAATCCCTGGGCCTATAACCCC
Organism: Symbiodinium sp. CCMP2592; assembly: GCA_905221615.1. Classification (NCBI taxonomy): domain Eukaryota; class Dinophyceae; order Suessiales; family Symbiodiniaceae; genus Symbiodinium; species Symbiodinium sp. CCMP2592. Next base: position 82,613 of record CAJNDT010006080.1, on the reverse strand, counting down.
AAAATAATAGGATTCATTCTGAGGAACCCTAATAAAGACCCAAGGTTTCTGAATCAGGTTCCTACATTATGAGGATCTCTGTTGTCATCCCTGTCAGAGAAGGCGGATTCTCTTACCCAGGGGGCCTGGGTTCATGTACGGGGCCTGGGATCTTTAGAATATGGGAGTTTCGGAAACTTAGGGGGTACCTTATTTTGGGGTCCTTATAATAATGATCTTACGGTACTATATTAGGGTGCCCTTATTTTCGGAACCCCCCCCCCATATTTATGGCATACGATATTCCTCCGACAGCTTAGTTTGTTTCTTACCGCCGAGACTACGCCTAGTGATTACGCTGTAACAATCCTTCTGGAATGCTCATGGTAGAGGCCCCCCCACCCTAAACTACCTTAAACCCTAAACCCTTAAACTCTAAAGCCCCGCCCCCGCCCTCCATTGCTCAAAAGAAGCCTGCCGGCCCTCGTCGAGGAGACGACGAAGGGCGACATCCGGTGCAGCATCAAGATCCATCCTCAGACTTTGGGGCTTAGGTCTTAGGGTTTCGGCTTTGGGGTTTGGGCTCTAGGGCTTGGGGATTTATAAGTAGTTATAAGCATAGTTACCTTAATCATAACCCTAGTTACTAAGTCCCATGATCCTTGTGGGGCTTGGGGATTTACAGTAGAAGCCGGAATATCATTATCATAATCCCTTTAAGGTAAATTATAGGGGATCCTGCCATTATTCCATATTCCAACTTTCTGGAGTTCCCTTTAGGGTTGGGGACTTGGGGTTTGCGGCTTAGCTGCATAGGTGACTGTGGGGTCGGTGCCCGACAGCCAGGTCAGGAAGAAAGAGTCGGCTCTGGGATGCGGGACAATTTTCTTAGGGGTACTGGGAAATATATTTTTAATTTTTGGTTATTATAATCCTCAAGAAACAGCTAAAATTATACGTTTTGCTAGGGTTCTAAGTTCAGTATAGTTTTCACAAGCCCCAAAGCCCAGGCCCTCAGACCTGAAAACCCTGGGCCGGTTTTGGGTTCAGGGTTTAGTAAAACCGAAATGCCTTGTACAAACTAAATACTGACAACTTCTCAAACGCCTAGAAAACCCTAGCCCGTGGCGCCTGATTATTGAAGACCCAATCCCCCAACCTGAACGCCCCAGAAGCAACACTCAGCAAAAACCAAGTGCAAAGCTTGCAATTTTCTAACAAAACTGTGCCCTGCACCCTAAATCCCTATAGGGCCCTCCACCCTAAATCCAAAACCCCTAAACCCCTAAATAAGCTCAAAGCCCTTAAACTCTTGTAAAGGAACTCTAATGTAGGAACCTGATTAAGAAACCCTGGGCCGTAGGATTCATATAAGGCACCCTAAGGAAGACCCAAGGTTTCTTAATCAGGTTCCTACATCAAATCCTTAACTCTAGGGATTTGCCGAGGCCAACCCACATGAGACTCGCCGTCTTCGATGAGGCAGCACCCTCTGGATCTCCAAAGGATTTACTTAGGGGTACTTAGAAACAATTTTTAGTTTTTGGTTATTAAAATCCCTAAGAAACAGCTAAAATGATAATTGTTGCTGGGGTTCTAAGTTCAGTATAGTTTAGGGTTTAAGGCTTAGGGTTTAGGCTTCAGGGTTTGGGGTTTATAGGGGTGGAGTTTAGGGTTCAGGATTTATGGTTTAGGGTTCAAGGTTTGGGGTTTAGGGATTAGAGATCAGGGTTTAGGGTTTGAATCTCCAAAGAACAGGCTAAAAGATAGACATAGCAAAGAGGCCTGAGGGGGTGTTCTAGGTTCCTGAGAAGGGTGCCCTCGTTATAAAGCGGCTACTCAGGAACCCAGTGTCAGAAGACCAGCGTAAGGCTTGAGGTGGTTTTGAATATTTGTGTGAAGGGTTTTTGGGGGGTTTTAGATTTGTTATAGTCGTGGTATAAGGGCCGGCCTTTATCATGTCAGGGGTGTGCCAGAAGCCTGCATATACCTTCGACTGTATGTTTAGGCTCGGGTTTGGACCGTGGTAGCCTCACGCCGTAAATCGGCAACCCTCAAACCCCGTAAAGTCGCAGGCTCCTGGCGATTAATATAAGAGTCTTAAGAATTATCTATACTATTTTTTGGGGATTCCTTGTTATAACTATTGTATAATGAATGGGCCCCAAAACCCTCTTCTAATTATTAAGGCCCCTATACTATGGTACCCTTGTAGATTCCTTGCAGTAACCCTTATAGACCCCTGGAAAGGAACCCATTCTATCCTTAACCCTTTGCGCCGAACCAGAACCACAGGGTTTAGATCAACAAGGCTTATATGAAAGGAACCCAAAATCTTATTTTTGTATGTGGTTGGCTTTATCTGTGTTGAAAAGTTTTTAAAAGTCGTTTAAAGATTTTATTTGTATTTTAAAGTTTTTTTCGTATTCAAAAGTTTTTAAAAGTCTTTTAACGTTTTTATTTGTCTTTTAATGTCTTTATTTGGTTTTAAGGTTTATATTTTTGTGAATTATAAGTATTTGGTTGTGATTGAGTCAAGTGGCTTCCTGTTGTTCTACCTGGTTTCCTGCTGTTGTACGTCTACAAATTTGTTGTTTATTTGTTTTTGATATTATTATTTCATCAATTTAACCATTTTTGGTTGTGATTGCGTCAAATGATAAACGGCATCCTGCTGTTCAACCTGGCTTCCTGCTGTTCTACGTCTACAAATTTGTTTTGTTTGTTTTTAAAATTGTTTATCAATTTAAGTTGGGGGTTGTGATTGATTCTAAGGGTTTAAGGTGTCCTTTGAAATGCCTTCCCCACATGGATTCGAGCGGTGCAGTGGTGTGTCGTACAGTAGTAGTACAAGTAATAGCACAGTAGTAATGCAGTAGTACAATAGTAGTACCGTAATTAGTAGTGACGAAACGCAGATCCCCAAATCACGCAGATTTGTATTAAAAATAAGTTCCCAAATCATGAACCGCAAGGGCTCCCCCTACGGCTGTCTAAAAACTCGCAGCTCGCAAGGGGTGTCCGGTGCCTGTCCCCATAGCAAAATCATCAAATCGCAAGGCGTGTCCCTCGAAAGTAGGGGGTGGGTCGGGTGCGGGGGGGTGGGGTCGGCTGGGGGGCTGGGCTGGCTGGGGCCACGATTTGGCGTCTTGGAATTGGGCTGTGCTGGTGTTGGGGCTGGGGGGATGGCCAGTCCCCGGCTCAATCACCCCAGTGTGGATTGCTTTTCCTAAATCCGTGACCAGACTGAGCCAGGTTTTCTATATCTTGTTTTGCTTCCAAGCAGGAGGCGACGTTGTGATTCGTTTTGTGTAAAGAAGTTTTGGGCCAAGACACACAACAACAGACTTGCACAAAACAGTCACCAAGCAAACACAAACAAGTAGCAACATGCCAAGCATGCGAATACTTAAATTGACTAATAGCATCACCCCATTAATACAGGTTAATGTGAGGGTCCTTCTGACTAGTTGATGCGTGTTTCCTGTGCTTATTCGGGCCTGTATCAAACAATTGTGGCCTTAATGATTAGTGCGTTCTTTGTTGGGCCGACTGATCTTTTTGTACTTCTCTTCTACGACTGTCCTACTACTGTACTATTACAATACTAATGCACTGCTGTACAGGAGTGTAGGCCGGACGAAAAAAGTTTTCAACATGAAAGGCTTTTAGTGGTGCTATCTTGGAGTGATCGTGGTTTGGATTTTGGTCGTGCCCACACCCCGCTAAACAACTCCAGGTACTCCCACACCCTCGTAATGTACCCCTACTGTACTACCACTTTACTACTACCCTCTTACTACTGTACTTCTGTACTACTATTGCACTGCTACTGTAAAACCTAATGGGACACCCCTTGCGGGCCCCAGGCCCCAACCCCAGCCCACCACCGCATCTGTTAGCAAAATCTGGCGGAAGTGAGCCGCAACCGAGCGGAAAGCCTGTAAATACCGCGTTAAAACAACGGCCAGGGATCCCACACATCTGCGGGCAAAATCTGGCGGAAGTGATCCGCCACCGAGCAAAAAGCCTGTAAATACCGCATTAAACAGAGGGCCAGGGATTTCACACATCTGTTGGCAAAATCTGGAGCCAGATTTTGCCAACAGATGTGTGAAATCCCTGGCCCTCTGTTTAATGCGGTATTTACAGGCTTTTTGCTCGGTGGCGGATCACTTCCGCCAGATTTTGCCCGCAGATGTGTGGGATCCCTGGCGGTTGTTTTAACGCGGTATTTACAGGCTTTCTGCTCGGTCGCGGCTCGCAGGGAAGGCTGGGCGTGCGGAAGCAGGCAGGCATGGGCTGGGGGACTGGCGGGTGGGGCGGGCCCTCTCTCCTTGACTACACCCTTTTCTCCCTTCACCCACCCCACCCAGCCTCTCTCCTTGACTACACCCTTTTCTCCCTTCACCCACCCCACCCAACCGCCCCAGCCCCAACAGCCCCAGCCCCAGCAGCCCCCGCAGCCCCAGCCCCAGCAGCCCCCGCAGCCCCAGCCCCAGCAGCCCCAGCCGAGCAGCCCCAGCCCCAGCCCCAGCAGCATTTTATCATGAAGCCTTTTCTGGAAGATCGGCCCGGCAAAATCTTAGAAGACATTTGTGGCACTTGTGGCACGCCCCGGAAAAATCTTATTAAATCTTATTGAATCTTATTAAATCTTATTGAATCTTATTGAATCTTATTGAATCTTATTAAATCTTATTGAATCTTATTGGTCCATCATGTTTAAAAGGGACACCGACTCCAGACCGCCCCAAAAAATCTTATTGAATCTTATTGAATCTTAGAAGACATTTGTACAATTGTGGCACGCCCCGGAAAAATCTTATTGAATCTTATTAAATCTTATTGAATCTTATTAAATCTTATTAAATCTTATTGAATCTTATTGAATCTTATTGAATCTTATTAAATCTTATTGAATCTTATTGGTCCATCATGTTTAAAAGGGACACCGACTCCAGACCGCCCCAAAAAATCTTATTGAATCTTATTGAATCTTAGAAGACATTTGTACAATTGTGGCACGCCCCGGAAAAATCTTATTGAATCTTATTGCTAAGCCCTGTTGATCCAAACTTTGTAGTTTTGGCCCCCAGGGGGGGCGGGGGGGAGACCCCCCCGAGTGACCCCCCCCGTGGAAGCGTCTTTTCTTGGATAGATAGATAGAGAGTCTCTTTGCAGGGAGATTATATTAAATCTAATCAGTGTTAGAAAGGAACACAAAACAAATAAAATCTTACTACATCTAGCTAAATCTCATTAAATATTAATTAGTCTTTTGAAAAATTATGAAGTCCCGAGCCCGGTCCCCAGCCCTCGCCCTTGCGCCTTATCAGCCCACCTCCCAGGCCAGCCTCGCCCCCGCGCCAAACTCAAAGCCATGACCCTATAAGCACATATAGATACCAGATGCGACAGCAAACAGCAAAACATATAAAGAGCAAAGACAAAGCACCCACACAAAGCAAAGTTTACAGCGGCGCTCCCTGCTTGAGTCGATGAACACACTACTGTGCTTGTACTGTGCTACTACTGTACTACTATTGCACCAATGTACTACTGTGCTACTGTACTACTGTACTTTGTACTACACGCCACTGTACCGTACCAGGCCTCAAACTTGGTCGATCGTGGGGGTGTTTAGGTTGGAGGCAAAAGTCTTTAACATGAAAGGTTTTTAGTGTTGGTAGTTATCTTGGAGTGATCGCGGCTTGGTTTCAAGTTTTTGGTGATCCCCAAACCCCCCGACCGCGGCGTTCGCGCAGGTTTCAAACCGACCCTGCGACCCCCCATTTCCCTTCTAACTTAACCAAAGCCATTCAGACCCTCAGCCAGCCGAACCCCGGTCCAGGGGGTCACGGACACCAGACTATTCAAGCCAAAAACCTTTGGTCGAGTGGGGGTGGCTATTACACGGCCGCCACATTACAGGTAGCAGAGATACAAGAAGAAGCTCGATGATGCGCAGGTGAATAAACGTAATAGTCCAGTAGTAATGCATGTAATAGTACAGTAGTAATGCAGTAGTAGTACAGTAGTAGTACGGTACGAGGTTTTAACGGTTTTGGGGGATCACCAAAGGCCGGAAACCAAAAGCCCCGATCACTCCAAGATACTACCAACACTAAGAACCTTTCATTTTGTAGACTTTTGCCTCCAACCTACACTCCCCTCCACAATCGACCACGTCTGAGGCCCGGTACGGTACAGTAGTAGTACAGTAGTAGTACAACAGGGTAGAGTAGTACAATAGTAGTACTGTAGTACGACAGTCGTACAGTAGTAGTTACAGTGCAGTACGAGGGTTTAGGGGTACTTGGATCTGTCTAGAGAGGTTTGGGGACGACCAACAGTCGAAGCCAACCCACGGTCACTCCACGAGAACTACCAAAACTGCAAACCTTTCACTCTGAAGACTTTTGCCTCCAACCTACACTCCCCTCCACTCGACCACGTCTGAGGCCTGGTGCGGTGCAGTGGTGTGTCGTGCAGTAGTAGTACAAGTACTAGCACGGTAGTAATGCAGTAGTAGTACAGTAGTACAATAGTAGTACCGTCGTAGTACTGTAGCGGTGCCATAGTAGTACAGAAGTATACTTGTAAGAGGGTAGTAGTAAAGTGGTAGTACACTAGTATTAAAGTAGTTGTACAGTAGTAGTACAGTAGTGGTACAGTAGGAGGGTGTGGGAGTACCTGGAGCTGTTTAGCGGGGTGGGCACGACCAAAAGCCCGAAGCCAAGCCACGATCATTCCAAGATAACTACCAAAACTGAATCCCATTCATATTGAAGACCTTAGCACTTTGCCTTTCAGCCATTACCCTTAAACCCTATACCATGGCACTCTGCCTTGTAACCCTAAACCCTAAAACCCTGAAGCTCTAACCCTAACCCTCTCATTACCCTCAAACCCCTAATACTATGGCACTCTGCCTTCTAACCCCAAACCCTAAAGACCCTGAAACTGTAAACCCTGTGCCAGGTCTTCTTCATCCTCGTCTTCTCGGAAAAAACCTTAAAAATGTAGAAAAAATACTTTTTTTTGTGTTTTAAAGTTTTTAAACACTTTTAAAAGTTGTTTAAAGTCTTTAAAAGTCTTTCAAAGTCTTTTAAAGTTTGTAAAAGCTTTTAAAAGCAAAAGTCTTTTAAAAGTCTTTTAAAGTCTTTTAAAGTCTTTTAAATGTCTTTTAAAGTTTTTAAAAGTCTTTTACATATTTTAAAAGCCTTTTAAAGTTTTGAAAAGTCTTTTAAAGTTTGCAAAAGTCTTCTAAAAGTTTCTAAAAGTCTTTTAAAGTTTTAAAAGTTTTTAGAATGTTTTTTCTTGCATTTTAAAGTTTTTAAAAGTCTGTAAAAGTCTTTAAAAGCCAACTCTGTCGAAAAAGCCCTGTGGATCTAAACCTTGTGGTTCTGGTTCGGTGCAAAAGGGCAATGATTCTATTTTGGGGGCTTATGGTTGTCATTCCTCACAAAAGCTTCGGCCCTCCTGCACACTTCCGGCGCTCGCGTGCGAGGTGATCTTGGAGGGCTTCTTGTGCGACAAGGTCGACATAGAGGCAAAGCTCCGGCTTACCCAGAGACTCCAATATCCCTTAACTAAGGAATATCCCTTACATCATATTAGGGATCCTACTATAATTTAGGGTTTATGTCTTAATTAAGGGATTTTGGAGTCTCTGGGCAGGGGAGTGTCATAGGAGGCCAAATGGGTTTTAGCCTATGGGGGTTTAGTGGGGATTAGGGTTACCATAAGAGGGTTCCTGTTAAGGAATCCCTAGCTTAGTAGGGATGAGGGTCCCCATAATAGGACTCCTATTAAGGAATCCGTAGTTTAGTAGGGATTAGGGTTCCCATAATAGGAATCCTAGTAAGGAATCCGTGGTTTAGTAGGGATTAGGGTTCCCATAATAGGAATCCCTACCCCCAAGAATATTAAATCCCCCCTTTTCGGCCTCTTATCAGAGGGAGGGTTCGAGGGTTTCAGGATGAAGGTTCAGGGTCCTACTGTTGATGATATAAATCCCTAGGGTTCCTTTAAAGGGGATCTATAAGGGGCTCCTTTAAGGGATCTATAGGGGTTTAGGGTTTAGGATATAAATCCTGCATTACCTTAAGGACCCTGAACTATGGGAATTATGGCATATTCCTTATGATGGGTCATGCAGGATTTACATCAACCGTACCTCTAGTCTCCATGGTAGTTACTTTTTTGGTGTAGCCAGTTTGATATCTAGGATAGCTAAACGGGAACTGCAATGGAGACTATAGGTAAGCCGTGTAAGCCTAGAGGTTTATCACGAAGAACAGCTGTTTGTCTTCATAAGTCCTGAAATTTGTGGGTTTGGGGGCTTCCGGCATGGAGTTTGGCGGTGCAAGTCTTACGATCTGGAAATGTCTGATCTTGTGATTTGGACCCCTTAATCCCTAAACCCCATACCCTACACTCTTATCACCCTCATCCCTGAACAACAAGCCCTGTGCCACAAACCGAAATAGAGCTCTTGTAGAAGCGTTTACTTAAAGGAGGCCTTGCAGGAACCCTAGACCCTAAACCCTAAACTTAACCCTTCACCTTACACCTAACCCTAAACCCTGAACCCAAAGCCGTAAGCCCTAAACCCGAAACCCTAAACCGAAGCCACAAAATCCAAGAAGCCGTCGAATTCTCGAGGAGTCTTCATGGACCCTGGAGCGATTGGGGAAGGAGCTGCCTCCAAGGCGGGTTTGGGGTTTAGGGCTGAAGGTTTAGGGTTCAGGGTTTAGGGTTTAGGGTTTGGGGTTTGGGGTTTAGGGGTTTAGGGTTCAGGGTTTAGGGTTTCGGATGGCTCTTCGAATTCGTGTGTTCCTTTTCGTGAGTACTTGGGTCCCTTGTGCTCTGAGTTCTTGCAACTCAATGTTTGACGTAGAGCTTCAGGACTTCGGGTGTTTCGGTTTTAGTTGCTGTTGGCAGGACCCTATGAGCTCTTTGGGGCTTCAGTGCAGTGTCTGTTTGGTTGTGCTCTGGTAGGCCTTCCTGTGCCTGAGCCCTGGGCCTTAGACCCCAACGCCTAGACCCTGCAGCCCTGAACCCTAAAACCAAAGAAGGGGTTCCCCAAGCACTCAGTGCTTTTTAGAAAATAGGGGACCATAATATAGCACCCTAATTATAGTAGGATCCTTATTATAAGGACCCCAAAATGAGGTACCCCTAGTTTTCGGATTTGGGTTCTTTTGCCATGGCTTTTTTATTTGAGCTAGGCTTCAGACTTTTTGGTTTTGCGCCTTCGTCTTCAGCCCCCATGTCTTGATTTGGGACTTTCAGAAAACAGGGACCCCAATATGGTACCCTAAATAGTAGGATCCTTATTATAAGGACCCAAAATATGGTACCCTTCAGAAACTACCATTTAGAAGCTTGAAGTTATCTCGGTTGTCCTTTGGGATCTTCTTTAATTCCCCTTACTTTTTTGTACCTAACCATAATAGTAAATAATTCTCAAAGGGCTTAAAGGACAACTCAGAGGATCTTAAAGGATCTTTAAGGAAGGAAGTTCAATTCGGGAGTACGTCGGAGAATTAGGAATTACCAGGTTATGCAGTATGCCCTTCATGGATCCGCTTCACTCAAGGGAAAAAGGAGGGACCCTTAATAAGGACCCCTAGGTATATACCCTTAATATATATATATATATATATATATATATATATATATATAGCTATGATATACCCATTATATAGCCCATTATAGGGTAGGGGTCCCCATTAAGGGCCCCTCCTTTTCCCCTTTTGAGCTTCACTCAGGGATCCCACAATGAGGGGTCCGGAACTTGATCAGTAGGCCCAGTCGAGGTATGTATACCTTGGCTGATGCCGTACTCTCAAAGTCCCGGTAGGCTGACCACAAGCCCGGAGCTTCCCAAGTTTTAGGGGGCTCCCTACTCTTTGGGACCCTGGTAGTAGGAACCTTGATAATTACCTATTCTATTTTGGGGGCTCCTTATTACAATTATAGCATAATGGGCACCAACTCCCTCATCCAATCACTCAGGCCCCTATATTGTAGAACCCTACTATGGATCGCTTGTAGACCCCTTACAAGAATCCCTTTAAAGGGACCCTCGTCTAATGATTAAGGCCCCTATATTATATTACCCTCTGGGACCCTACATGCTAAAGTCTCTGAACCCCGCGAGGCTCGAAATCCACATCACCCTGAAGAAGGCGCGAGGAACATGTCCAAAGCCAAAATCCTTGATTAGAATATAGGATAGTGTAGGGTCCCCAAAACCTTAAATCCCTAAATCTTAAACCCTATAAACCCTAACCCGGTGGTTTCATACGCGCTGTGGTTGCCGGATTCCATGTTTTAGGGCTCGGGGGTCCGAAATTTTACCCCGCACATGCATGGTCTGCCGTGAAAAACCGATTCTAAATATTGGATTTAGGTACTGCTGCCTTACAGTAGGAGTCTATAATAGGGCTACTATTCAGGTCCTAATATATCTATATTATGAATATTTTTCAACTATTATTGAGTGGGGGCCGTACCATTCATGGCTTACAGCGTAGGGCTCGAGGGTTTTGCCCCAAGGGTCTTAACCCTGAAACCCCTAAACCCCGAAACCCTAACTCGCAAATCCCAAAAAACCTGAACCCCCAACCCGAAAGCCCTCCACTCGCCGAGCCGTAAGCTTATACCCCAAACCCTGATAGAACGCTTTGATCACTTGAACCCTTAAAAGAACCCTAAACCATGCTTGACCCCAGCTCTCAGAACCTAGACCCTCCAAAAGCCCTACAGAGAACCTCGGAGCCCCCCCAAACGACAAGCCCTACATACCAGATAAGAGATTACGAAGCGTTTGCGATACATCTTAAACCCTATAAACCTCAGAGCATAAAGCCTGAACCTGACACCCTGAGCCAAACTCTGAATCTTTACACCACCCTTAACGAACTTCAATCCAGAACCCCTTTAACACCCTTTCAAAATTGCGTAGATACTGTCCCCCAAAATGTAGAATCCTTATAAACCTACAAGGTTACCACAGAGAAACACCGCTAAGTAAACAAGCCCTACATATACCCCACCCCAGCAAGGCCTTGTCCTTCCGGAGGCCAGCAGAAGGCCAAAGAGTTCCCGACAATCCAGAGGTCCCCAGAAAAGAAGCCCCCACAAAGCTTCTCAAAGGCCCCCAACACCCCCACTTTAGGGCTGAGGAGTTGCGTCTTTGGGCTTCGGTATTGGGGTTCAAGGTTTCTGGTTCAGTCAGGGCTTTGGGTTTCGAGTTTTGGGCTTGGGTTCCTTTGCTTTTGGGCAGCCGCCTGCCGCAGGAAAGGGAGTCACAGGGTCGAAACCACTGGAACTGCATCGCCGGAGCCTCGGACGGGAGGAAGGGTCTTTTTCAGGATTTTGCGGTTCATGGGTTCATGATGCATGGATTCAGGGCTTCACGGGTTTAGGGAGTTCGTGTTCAGGGATTTGGTGTTGGTTTAGTGAAGTCTCGTACTACTTGGAGTCGGAGCTTTCAGTCTTCGGAATCGGAATAATTGGAACAGGCACGGGCTGTCTAGGGTTCTGAGTAGGACTCCGTAAAGGGCGAAAAGGCTTTGCGAGGTTTTCGCTGGGTTCTGCAATGGTTTCTGCGTTTCGGGCGGGAAGGTGCTTGTATGGTGTTTGTTTTGCAAGCTTCAGAGGGAGTGGTATAGGGTCTTGAATGTCTTTTTTCATTAGCTTGGGGTTCAAGCTACCATCCCCCGCAAGCACTGAGCTGAAATGATCTGAGCATCGAGACTGGGAGCAAGTGTGCGCATACCAGAAAGGGCAAAAACGGACTGTGCTAAACAAGCCACACGCCCCAGGAACGAAACTCCATGACCTGAACCTGAAACCCAGTAGAGAGCCCTATCAAACCTTCATCGAATTGCCTAATTAGGAACGTCACTTATAGGCTACTCCAAATCCTAAGAAACCAACCTCTTAATTTTCAACCAAACCCTACACCCAAAGGTGTAGGGGTTAGGGTTTGGCGTTTCGGGGCGCAAGGGAAGGTTTAGGGTTTTGGAGGATTAGTGCACAAGACGAGATTCCCACTTCATCCGATATCCTTATCCTTTAAAGGGTTCCTTGAAAAGGGGTCTATAAGGACTACTATAAGGGTTCCTAAAAGGGTTTGGAGTAGGGCCTTAAAAATCATCAGAATAGGATTTGGGGCCCACCCCATGTAATTATTCCAATAAGGAGCCCCCCAAAATAGTATAGGTTGTATAGTAATCATCTGCGCCCAGGCAAGAAAGGTTATTCTGCGCCGTCATCACCACAACCAAAATACAACACTACACCCTAAACCGGTAAGTCCCCCCCCTTTACGCCTAAACTTAGAGCCTTTACATCCGCGCCAAGGCACCTAGCACAACACTATCTACACATTTCAGAGCCAATTAAAAGCTTTGTAAAGAGCCTGTAGAAAACCCTCTATCGATGAAGGTTTGACGTCTTCAACTCACCTCCGAGAAGGGGATGATAGAAAACCCCTAACTCTCCTGCTCTCGCGGTTCAATCCGCCCAGGTGCAAGGGGAGCCAACCATCGATGTGGATCACCTCGGCCCTCCCATCAAGGCCACTTCCAGGGTTTAGGGTTTCGAGTATACTTAAAGGGTCATGGGACTTAGCAACTAGGGTGATAATCAGGGTAACTATACTTATAACCCCAGTTAAGGTACTTACAACCTTACTTACTAAGTCCCATCATCCTCCTAGTAGTCGAATAGATAAAAGTTCCTGTTCCGTCCACATGTACTCATACTGACACTGTAATATGCCCCAACACCATCTTCTCAGTTAATAAAGTGAAGGGTTGAGGAGGAACGGTTCAGGATGGAGGGTTTCTGGTTGGGGTCTTGGATTTACTTCTAAAAGTACATGTCTGTTCCAAACAGCAGATCAGTTGCCTTTTGCCTTCAGAGGCTGCTAGCGCCTTTTGTTTCGTTTTCTCTCGCCACTAGAAGCCTACGCCTCCAGGCAAGGACAACAACATACAAGCCAAGCAGAAGACTAGGGCCCAGCACCCTTCAACTGAAAAGTAAGCCTTGCAAGCTCCATGCCCTGCCCGAGGTGATCAACCCGCGCGATTTGGACGCGATGGCTCTCTTGAAGAGTTGCAACGAGAACAAGGCCACCCGGCTTTGAGGTGAAGGAGTACGAGGCTGAGGATTCGGAGTTTAGGGCGTAGGGGCGTAGGGCTTCGGGGTTATAGACTTTGGGGTTTTGATTCCTGGAGTTTGGGGATGGGATCTATAAGGGGTTTTGGGGTTCCGGTGTTTAGGGGTTCGGGATTTAGGGGTTCTTTGGGGTTTCGTATTCAGGGTTTACGGTTTGGAGTTTCAGGTCCCCGCATTTATCTGTGCAGCGGCCTGATGTGCGGGGAATGGTAGCTCAAAAGCCTAAACTCTCAACCCTGAGCCCTAAACTCTAAACCCGGTCCTCAAAAAAAGAAACCCTGATCTCTAAACCCTACACCCCAATTGGTGCCCATGAACTGAGTGAGGGAGGTTTCGGTCCCAGCGCATTCTGAGGAGTCCGACATGCAACCCTCATCTGCAACATTGCAGGACAGGTTCGTAGCACGCACTGGCGCAAGTGCCTTCGGTGAAGAGCATCGCTGTGCCGACGTGATACACCAGTGCGAGGGTCCAACTTCTTGGCCAGTTCGACAGTGTGCTCCGCGAGCACCAGGACCTCCGAAAGTCCCTCCAGGAAAACAGGAAAAGAGGACTGAGAATGGAAATCTCCACACGGAGGTGTTCACGCTCAAAGCGAGGCTGAAGCAGCTGGAGAACAAATTGGCCGAGAAGCCGGCAGCAGAGCCGGCAGGGAGCACACTGCGTGTCGAACTGGTACCGGGCGAACGCGTTCGGCTACGATGGCCTTGGCACTCGCATCTTCGACAGTGTGCACGAGAAGGCCTTCGCTGAGTACAGGCGTAATCCTTGGTGCCCTGAAAGAAAACCCCTAAACCCTGAATCCCTAAACCCCTAAACCCTGAACCTTAAACCCTAAACCCTGAACCCTGAACCCTAAACCCTAAAGCCTAAACCCTGAACCCTAAACCCCGAGCCCAAGCCCTAAAACCACAACTCTAAAAACCCGAAAAAGCAAACACTGTACGCCGGAAGCCCCGAAGGCCTCCAAACACTTAAACCCGACCACCCCACATATAAACGCCTAAACCAAGGGAGGAGCTGTTAGGGTTTAACTGTCTGGTTGTTAGTAGGGAATGGGGGAATGGGTTATGGGGACCATTATTGAATGATTATATTGGCCCCCATTCCCTACTAAGAACGAGACAGTTAAGGCGTAGGGTAAAGGGTTGAGGGTTTCTGTTCGAAACCGCAGTTCTTAAACCGAGCATCCTTGACCAGGACCTGCCATTCTTCAACATGCGGGACCTTAAAGACAACCCTGGCTAGCGAAGAAAGCGTGCCGTCGGGTGTTGAGATGATCGGGCAAGGGATGAGGGTTTCGAATTGAAACGTTAAGCACTAGTCACTAGGGCCACCAGGGCTCTGTCCTAAATCCGGCAGGTTGCATAGGAAAATCTGTCGGAGGGTTGCGAGACTCTAGGCTTCAACGTGCAAGGCTGAATCCATATCTCCAGGGGCTTTGAATTTCGCAGCCAATGTCGGAGGGTTTAGGCCTAGGCCTAGTTATTCATCACATCCATTGGTTCATGCAGTGGTGCGTGGGGACTTAGGCTTTGAGGGTTCGTGTTGAAGGCTCACAGTCGTGTTTTGCATGCCTATGTAGAGCTCACTTGCCCCCGTCACATGAGATTTGCTCAGTGAGAGCCGTATCTGCTACGGGTTCGTGATTCCCACGGATAGTCTATCGCAAACCTGAAACCCGAATCCACTCCTTCAATCCGTGATCCAGCATGTCGGAGTATGGATTATCGAGATTGTTATTGAGGATTTTATAGGGACTACTATAGGGATCCATTCCCCCAGTCCCTACTAAGAACCAGGCAGTTGTGTAGGGAGTTCTCTTCTGATTGTCGGGGAGTTAGTGGGCCGGGGACGGAGGCAAGACTCGGAGCTCCCAAAGCCTTAACCCAAACATCCTACACTCCGACTTTAGGGTTATAGGGTCTAGGGTTTATGGGGTTTATAGGGTTTGCAGGGTTTATAGGGTTCGTAGGGCTTATAGGGTTAATAGGGTTTTTAGGGGTTTACAGGGTTTATAGGGTTAGGGTTTATAGGGTTTATGGGGCTTATAGGGTTTATTTATAGGGCTTATTTGGTTTATAAGGTTATAGGGTTTAGGGTTTAGGGTGAACCCTGAAGACTCAACTCCTAAACTTTCTCCAGAAGGCCCTCGGCCACGTGTCTTCCAAAGGGAAACAGGGGTAGCCTTGAGCCGCGGAGCCCAAGTATCAAAAAAAAAGGAGCCCAAGTATCCGTAAAATTCTGGAACCCCGCCAGACCCTCATGGAGCTCAAGCCCAAATTACCTATAGGAACTTAAAGCCCGCAACACGACTCCAAATTCCCTAAAGGACCCTTAATTAAAGCCCAAGATAAAACGTTCCCAAATTCCCTAAACGATTCTTAATGCCCAAGACAAAACGACCCCAAATGCATTCCGGCGCCGCGATCTTTTCTCAGAGTCACGTGGAAAGCCATAGGGAGAGACTGCGTCCACTCCCCCCACAAGGATCGAGGTCCTTCGGGGTTTAGGGTTTATGGTTCAGGGTTTACGGTTTAGGGCCCTGCAAGGATTGGAGTTTCGTGGTTGCGGAATCAGCTTCTACGAGCTCTCTTTGCTTTGGCCTTTACATTTTGGCTTTACTGGGGCCTGGGGCTTGGGTTTGGGGAACACTGAGGGTTTGGGACGAATTAATTGGGTGGGACTGTCTGCGAAGCGGATGATTCCAGTGGTTTTGGGGCCGTGGGGGGCTTCTCTTAGGGGTACTTACAAATAATTTTTAAGTTTTGGTTATTATAATCCCTAAGAAACAGCTGAAACTATAGTTTTTTGCTAGGGTTCCAAGTTCAGTATAGTTCTGGGAAGAGTAAAGATTTGAGGCGCAAGGTTTCAAGGCTTTCTGGCATTGGGTGGTTCTCTAAATTGGGGGTCCCGTTGAAGGTCCCCGAAAATAGTACGGCACCCTGGCAAGCCCAAACCCAAAACCTCAAAACCCCAAACCCCTAAACCCCCAAACCCTGAGCCCTAGAAGCCGTACAAGGGACCCTAACTTAGCGAATTGCTATACTATAGGGGCTTCAACTATTTCAATTAAGAACATTTTGGGAGTCCTTATTATGTTTAGTATTTAGAGAACTAGCTTCTTTGATGAGGTGGCTGATCTTGAGGCCACAGGCTGGCTTGCGGTCGGCATCCGCACGACCGAGACCCAAATGAATTTACGGTTCAGGGTTCAGGGGTTTAGGGTTTAGGGTTCAGGGGTTTAGGGTTTCGGGTTCTACCGTACACTCAGTTTGCATGTTAAGCATGATGCTAATCCCGAGCCCTCCTGATGGCGTTTATTCAATCAGGGAAAAGCACAAACAAATCGCCCCCGGGCCGAGAGTTCCCCCGATCCATTTCGGTCTTTAGGGTTTAGGGTTCCATTTTGGTGTTTAGGGTTTAGGGTTATTGGAGTCAAGGGGTTTCTGTTACGGTAAGATCCCTTGTGGATCTCAGGGGTGTCGGGCTTTGAGGATTCTCGAGCCCACAGTCCCTCACGAGCTTGAGTCTGCCTGTCAAGCCCCGGTTGAGGGTTTGGGGTTTAGGGATTACCTTAGCCCCAAGTAATCTACCTTTTCAAGGACTTACATAAGGAAATCATATTAAGGAATCCTGAAAAGGTAGGTTTCTTAGGGTCCAGGTAGGGTTTGGCGTTGAATGATTGGCGTTTTGGGGTTCAGGTAGGACCTCGAGTTGAACTCGTGGCCCCCTTGTCGGCTGGGTGCAGGTGATGTCTGCCAAAAAGAAGGCGCCTGGGTGGCAGTTTTTTTGGGAGGGTTTGGTGTTTAGGGTTCAAGGTAATGTGGGTTCGCTTTTGACATTGTTCTTGAACTTCCCCAAGACATTGTTTCAGAATTTCCCCAATCATCTAGTAAGGTACTTGGAGGATCATGGGACTTAGTAAGTAAGGTTATAAGTACCTTAATTGAGGTTATAAGTACAGTTATAACCTTAGTTACTAAGTCCCATGATCCTTTAAGTAACTATTCAGCCCAGGTGTTGCTGAAGGTCATCATCCTGGGTGACAGCGGGTGCGCCGGCTTAGTGCTTGCTTCCGGGGGGGAAACGAAGGTTGTGTCGAGCTCAAGCCCCGGATCGTGGGCGCTTTTCTGATGGTTTAGCGTTTGAGGGTTTGAGGGTTCGAGGGTTGAGGGTTTCACGACTCAAAGGGATCGAGAGGCGATTTTTTGGGATCTTCGCGAGCCAGGCACGGACTCAGCTCAGAAAGAGCAGGCGTTGCGGGGCTTGGTTTTCGATGCACAGCCGTCCATCCATTGTAGGAAGCTTCAGAGACTCCTGCGGAGAGAGAACTGTGAAAAAGTTGGTGTTACTGATGGGAATTCCCGGCTGAAGCTTAATTATTGCTTGTAGCTTTCGCGGTTGAGGATGCATTTGCCGACATGATGAAGGAGCCTGCCTTGCATGGCCCCTCTGACTGCACCTTGCATGGCAGGGTGGGCAAGACGTCTTTGATGAACCAGTATGTCAACAAGAAGTTCACCAACCAGTACAAGGCGGAGCATCAAGGCTTAGCAGGGACTTTAGTTGGAATTTCTTGCCGGAGGATCCTTACTAGAAGCAGCGGAGCTACTCCAAGGAGTCCTAGGAAGGATGTCTAGTCCCGAAACCGATGCCCAATCCGAAGCATCCCGCATGCCCAGGTGCCCGCTGTCACCATACCATAGCGCCATAAGCATTGCTAGGCTGCCATTTTTGAGAGTGCTTCCAGTTGACTTTAAATCCGGCAAGGCTACGATTGGCGCCGACTTTCTGACTAAGGAGGTCATGATCGATGACAAGTTGGTGACGATGCAGGCTTCAGGGTTTAGGGTTTAGGGTTCAGGGTTTAGGGTTCAGGGTTCAGGGTTTAGGGTTCAGGGTTTAGGGTTTAGGGTTTAGGGGTTTAGGGGTTTAGTGGTTTAGGGTTTAGGGTTTAAGGTTTACGGTTTAAGTATGGTCTAGGCTGTAGTGTCATGAGTCTTGGCGGTGATTCAAGCAAAGCCTAGACGTTTCGCCCACCCAATGCATTTGACCGAGATGCTCGAATAAGTTAAAGCCTATTGAGCCTCCTGGCATCCCTGGGCCCTGCCCATACTGTACTGTCTAGTGTAAAGAGTTTATGTTGTACATATAAGGGCTCACGCTGGCAAAGCGCAGACTGGATGGCCTCCCATACAAATTCCTAAACTGCAGGATTGCACAGCAGCTTGGACAAACCTCAACCTGCAAAGCGTATTCAAACCGCAATCTGGACCTTTTCAGCCACTGATGCCATGTTGAAAGCATTTTGCTTCCACTTGTCGAAGAGGCCTGCTGATGGACGTCCCCACAGTAGTTGTGTGCAGTTTTGCTTGCAAAACGTGCTATTGAGACCGTTTCGTTCCCGCGTGCAGAACGAACCAACCGGCGCTTTCTTGGCATCAGGTTTTCGCATTCCTTAAACCCTATAAGCCCTAAACCCCAAACACTGAACCCTACACGTCAAACTCAAAGCGAGTTGCTGGAAACAAAAGCCCCTAAACCCTAAACCCCCAACACCCGAAACCCTAAACCCTAAACCCTAAACCCCTAAACCCTAAGGAAACAAAAGCCCCTAAACCCTAAACCCCCGAAACCCGAAACCCTAAACCCTAAACCCCTAAACCCTAAGGAAACAAAAGCCCCTAAACCCTAAACCCCGAAACCCGAAATCCTAAACCCTAAACCCTAAACCCCCAACACCCGAAACCCTAAACCCTAAGACTGCGCTCTGTCCTTAGGGGCCCAAGTCCCTCGAGGCTGACTCGCAGGGCCCCGAAGCCCTAAATCCTAAGATAGGGGTCTTAATAATTGCCTATACTAATTTGGGGGGTTCCTTATGATAATTACAGTACAGTATAATGGGCCCCAAAACCCTATTCTAATTATTAAGGCCCTAGGGGTTTTAATAATTGCCTATACTAATTCGGGGGTCGCGCAGGACCATCAGAGGCGAATCATGGTGAGAGCGCGCCGGGTCCAGAGGAACCAAGGTCCTCGAAAAGCCCGGGCCTTTGTGAGGGTAAAGGTGATTCAGGGCAATCCGCTCACGGATTTCGATGCGACGCTCCAGCACCTTGACCGGGAGCTCACGGCGATGTTCGATGATGCCTAGCGGGGTAGCGTGGCAGCGAGTTCGGCGCACAGGAGCTCGCGGTGCTGATGTATATGGTGCCAGCGAGTTCGGCGTACAGAAGCCTGAGCCGCTTGTGTGATCCCGAAGAAAAAGACATGCAACCCGAAAGCCGGCCCCTCTCAGCCACTTCCTTATGATAATTAGAGTACGGTATAATGGGCCCCAAAACCCTATTCTAATTATTAAGGCCCCTATATTAAGTCCTTAGTGGCCTGGAGGAGACTCAGCAAGCAGAGTTACAAACAGAGTCGTAGACTCCCCTAGTGAGCCCCACGATCTCGAGAGACCCCTAAACCCCCCTGTATAAACTGTTAATCCTGAACCGTCAGCCCTATACGCCCCAAAGCCATACCCCGAAATCCCCCCCCGTGGAATCCAGCATGCCCTGAAACCCAAAATCACCCTGCCGCAGATCTGGGACACTGCGGGGCAGGAGCGATTTCAATCCTTAGGCCTGGGAAGGGGGCCTCCTGTCTTGTTTCTTAAAGAGGGCTCCCGTGGTCGTACTTGGAGGATCATGGGACTTAGTAAGTAAGGTTATAACTACTTTAATTGGGGTTATAAGTATAGTTACCCTAATTATAACCCTAGTTACTAAGTCCCATGATCCTTTAATTATGAAGGCTTTAGAGGGCTTTTGTGGGTTTACGGTTGAATTCGGGTTTTGGATTTCGGCGTTTCGGCGTTGGAAGGGTTTAGTTTTTTGATGTTGGGTGTATCAGGACTGGTTTGATTGCTCTGGGTTTGAGGGCTTGTATTTGGGTGTAATGAAAACGGCATGAAAGGCTTGTTCTCTTGTAGTGCAGCCCCCATACCGGAGGTTGTACCATGCTATGCATCAACATCCTACTAAGCATCAAAGCCTATAAAGCTCTACACAATCCTGTTACAAAGTCGGAAACTCCAATGTAGCTATTAGCGCTCATTAAGGCTCCTATCTTGTTCTTGGCACCTGAAGCACAGTGGCAGGGTGACTCTGAGAACTGCGCATAAAGCGCTTACTATTACTAGAGGGGCCCTATGACTAATTAGACCAGGAATGACTGGGGTTCTGTAGAACCCTAAACCCTAAACCCTAAACCCTAAACCCTAAACCGCCCCCCGGAGCTGAAAGAGCGCAGGTGTGGCATTCTATCGCGGGGCAGACTGCTGCGTGCTGGTCCACGACCTGACGGCCTCGGACCGACTGGGGATGGGGATGGAATGTAATATAGGGGAACCCCTTTAAAGGGACCCCTAAAGAGGTCTACAAGAGATCCATAATAATAGGGTTCTATAATAACAGGGTTCTATATCGGAAATACTTAAAGGATCATGGGACTTAGTAACTAGGGCTATAATTAGGGTAACTATACTTATAACCCCAATTAACGTACTTATAACCTTACTTACTAAGTCCCATGATCCTCCAAGTAGGGGCCTTAATAATCAGAATAGGGTTTTGGGGTACAATATACTATATAATTATAATAAGGACCCCTCCATGATAGTATAAGTATAATTGTTTAGGGTTTTGCAGTGTAGTGCAACGTGATGCAGTGTAATGTGATATTCTGATCGGCCATTGCATCGAGAGTCACCTGTGCTGTCATGGTACGACACGCAAGTAATGTCGCAGATAGCAGTGAAGCATAAATGCTCCACCCGCAAATCTCCGCAACCCTAATACGCTCTCAAATTTCACACCCCAAGTGCCAGACCCAAAAACCTGAAAGCCTAAATCCGAAACCCTCCAAACCCTGAGCCAGAAGCCAAAAGCCTATACGAGCTCAGCAACACTTCCAAAAGCTTGACAAGCCTTGCCAGAAGTCTATCAAACCTTTTAAAACCAACCCAGAGTCCTAAACCACGAACGTTGAGACGAACTCCTAAAGCCCAAAACCTGAACCCGAAATCTCAAAAAGTTTGAAGCTCCCAACGCAAGAGATACATTCCTCCGCTTCTGGCACGCTTGAGCAGAGCAGCCTTCAACACTCAAAATCGGGTTTAGGGTTTAGGGTTTAGGGTTAATCAAATCCTAACAGCCTTTCAAAGCCAGTTAAAGCCCCATAAGCACCGTTAGCAAAGACCCTAAGCCCTCGCAGCCACAATTGCCGACACCTTCAGCCGCAGGAAAAGCACCATAGTATCCCACTTACCAGACCTTCCAAAATCCCTAGTTAAGGAATATACCTTAAATTATAATAGGATCCCAAATATGAATTAAGGTCTATTCCTTAATTAAGGGATTTTGGAAGGTCTGGGTACCAGACCCTACACTTTGAGGTGCCGAAAACCTTCGAGTCCCTCGAGGTCTGGCGAGACGAATTTCTTATCCAGGCGAGCTTAGGGTTTAGGGTTTAGGGTTTAGGGTTTAGGGTTTAGGGCTTAGGGTTTAGGGTTTAGGGCTTAGGGTTTAGGGTTTAGGGTTAAGGGTTTAGGGTTTAGGGGTTTAGGGCTAAGAACCCGAGAACTCGAGTTTCTGAAAATCAGGGGTACCTTTGTTGGGATCATTATAATAAGGATCCTACTGTTGAGGGTACTAGTAGATCAGGGTCCCCTATGCTCGGAAACCAGGTTCCTTCAAGGATTTAGGGTTTGGGGTCCCGTCGGGGTTCTGTTGGCTTTTGCAGGCCTTTACAGCTTGTTAGACCCAGGGTTTCTAGGGTGTCGTTGGGTCTTCACGGAATGGCTGTTTAGCTGGTACTACAGGGCATGTAACGGTGCTATTGGGTCACTATGTGAGGAGGAGTTTAGGGATTCTGGGGACCTAGTTAGTGATGTATCTATGGGTTTGACGGCGGTGTTGTCTCGAGGTTTCGTTTGGGTGGTTTGATTGGGGAAGTGAGAGGGAAGGGTTCAGGGGTTGAAACCTTGCAGTAGGAGTTCATTGCTTAGATGTTTGTAGGCTTTAATGAGCACATGTGGTAAAGCCCAAAATCCTACTTGGAGGGGTCGGGGGACTTAGTAAGTAGGTAGTAAGTAGACTTATAAGTACCCTAAAAGGGACCCTAATTGGCGTTATGGTACTTATAAGTCCCTAAAATAACTTGTTGCTAAGTCCCCCGACCCTCCAAGTATCCTTAAATTGTAGACATACAGCCTCGCTCTGAAATCCCAAACCCAAAGCTAGTGACCCTCTTAGAAATCCTTGGTCGCCTGAGTTACATATTCCAAAGCCCTGAACTCCTGAATTCTAAGCCTGTCATATGTGTATACTGTTCTGGAGGTTCCTTTTTCTACTTTTAGCTTCATGGACCCCAATACCCTGTTTTATAATTATTAAGTCCCCGCTTTCATGCCTAATCTGCTGTGCAGGCCAGCCCGCGCCAGCCGGCGGCAGACGGGAGGTTAAGAGTGTGGTCACGGTTAATTAAGGCTTTTTGGGATTTGGGTGTAGGATCTTAGAGTGGACTTCGGGGGTCTAGTAAAACTAACTACTCGGGAAGCATATGGGAATGTTCGTATATTACTCAGTGCTCAGAGCTCTAAGCATCTCAGGATGTAGGATTTACATTATCGGGGGTTGGGATGTGGGCTTCAGGGGTGCGGTCTTCACAAACACTAAACCCTACACCCGTCATCACTCGGATGTGGGCTTTGGGCCTGATAGTTTAAGGCTGTCCTGTTTGGAAGTATTTATGCAGCGCCCATACCCTGAAACCCCTAAACCCTATACGTTAAGCCTTAATCACTAAACCCTCGGCCCTAAACCCCATACCGAAACCTAAACCCTATACCTTAAACCATCTTAACCCCAATTCCCTAAACTAAACCCTCGGTTCTAAACCCCATAAGGGATCTATGGGGTTTCCGTTGAGGGCTCCTTTAAGGGCTTTATGGGGTTTCCTTTAAGGAAGGCGTCGTTGCTGCCAGAAAAAGTCCAGGCTCTGGAGGTTTCAGGGAAACTTGGAGATTACTTGCCAAGTTTGAGTTTCGGGTTCCTTTAAAGGGCCCTTATAAAGGGCCTATAAGGGTTACTATAAGGGTTTAGGGTTTAGGGTTCCTTTATAAAGGGCAGCGGGCTTATAAGGGTTACTATAAGGATTTGAGGGTTTAGGGTTCCTTTAAAGGGCTCTTATAAAGGGCTTAGAAGGGCTATTATAAGGGTAGGAGGGTTTAGGGTGAAAGGGCTCTTATAAAGGGCCCAGAGGGGTTACAATAAGGGTAGCAGGGTTTAGGGTTCCTTTAAAGGGCTCTTATAAAGGGCTTATAGGGGTTACTATAAGGGTAGGAGAATAAGGGAGCCGAAATAATTGGAATAGGGTTCCTTTACAGGGGTCTATAAGGGCTACTAGAAGGGCTATTAGAAGGATTTAGTATGGGGGCCGAAAGAACTACCAATACTATTTTGGGGTTCCTTATTATGATTATGGTATAATGGCCCCCAAACCCTATTCTAACTATAAAGGTCTCTATATGATGAGGCTGCGGCTTTCCACACGATGGTTTCAGGGACATGGGAAATTTGCTAACTTGGGGGGTAGCGGGCTCTTTCGGTCTTTTCATCCGAAGCTGTGGGACAGAGAGACTCCAATATGAAAAAGCTTCATGTACAGCCCCTCATGGAAGCTTATAACACCCATATCAAACCCCCCATAGTAGCCTCCGTACCAAACTCTAAGCCCTTATAGATAACTCCAGGGCCCTTTGATCAGGAGATCTTTGTCGACTACAACAAGTGGACCAAAGCCGAGAATTATTTTCATTGCTGGAGAAATTGAGCTCAAGCACTCAGGAAGAAGAATGGGCGGAAATCGCATCCCAATGCGATTCCAGCCCCACCTGCGAGACAGAGGCCTTCCAAGCCAAGGCTCGCCGCAAATTCGTGGCCGCCAAAAGCTGTGCGACACCCTGATAAAACCTTGCTGGCATGCTCTGAGCATCCTTCGAGTGTCAAGCCTTGAAGCTACTTCTCAAGAAATTAAAATCCTAACCCCTGGGGTTTCGGGTTTCGGGTCATATCTGGAACATATGTGCCTGTATGTATGTATGTATGTATGTATGTATATATATATATATATACATGCAAAGCATGTTTTCTCAAAACGAAGCGGCAGTCACTTCGGATCAAGCTGGGTAGCTTGCATGGCCGGTCGCCCCCTAGCAGTTGGAGCTGCTGGCGGGCTTACTGGTGTTGTGCTGCAAGCCCTCTTGGAAGTGGCTCGCCGCGGATCAGGACCAGGGTTAGAGGAGCTAGTGCCGAGAAATCACATAAGTGAGTGGGGCTCTTTCGAACCCAGCTCCTCCCTGTCTGACATTCACGTACCTTCTCTGATCGCGGGCATATTGATAGGGTTGTCCATTGGCCCTCTAGCTGAGCTTGTTCTTGAGCTACGTGCTTTGTGGTCGTATTGGCTCCGGCGGCAACTGAGATCGCTCCTTGGGTTGCCGGCCAACCGTCAGCTGTACCGAGAGCTGTGACCAGGTGGATGCCAAGCTGTGAACCCGATCTAGCTGCTGAGGTGAGGAGCCTGAAGCTGCTGGTTGCGGATCTTTCGGCTAGAGTGCGAACACTTGAATTAGAGCTGGAACAGTTAAAGGAGTTCGAGGTTGTCTCCGAGGTTGCCAGTGGATCCTGTGCTCCTGCTACTTCGACAATTGAGCCTGTTTTTCCTGCACTTACCGATCGCGAGAAGATCTTGGTGGGAGTGGGCACTTGGGTTAAGGAGCGAGTTCAGGGGCTTGGCAGGGGACTTTCTGGACGGGAACAACTTCCTGAACAGTCCCGCATCTATTTGCTCTTCAAGGACTTTGAGGGCAAGATCTACAACCCTGCCGGTCTTTTCGTCCGGTGGCGTGATCTGGAGCCCCTTGTGAAGCGGCGCCAGGACTCAGGTGCCTCGGTATACCTCGGGCTGCCCAACCAATCGGACGGGCAGCTGGTGTGTCGAAGCGCCGGGGTGCAGTGGCCTTCTACGGCTACTCGATGAGCGAACCAGCAGAAGAAGGGGTCGACGGCGACCCTTGGCCTTCCTCGGCTAGGGAGGCTGTGTTATACACCGGGAGTGGTGATACAACGTATTATGATTATCCTATTGGTTGCCTTACTGTGGAGCAGGAGGGTGACCAAACAATTTTGGTACAGATTATTTTCATCAGTGAAGTTCAGAATCGGCTGCTCGTTGCCTTTCCTTTGTCGGCTTGGCATAGGCAACCGTCCAGGCGCAAGCTTCCCCCTGGAACTCTGATCAAAGGCGTGGCCCTTGCGGTCACTGGTTCTTCGCCGGCTTTACGCCAGGAGGCCTCCGACGGAAGTTCCGTGAAGATCTGGGTCGGCTATTTGAAGCCGGAGCTGGAGGACAGAGTTACCTTTGAAACTCCGGCAGAGTCTGACGTGCTACTCCGCTTCGAGCAGGACGGTGGAGGAGAGGCATGCCTCCCTTTCGCCGATGCCCTTGTGGTGGTCGCGGACGAGAAGTTCTCCTTTTGCAGTGCGGTCTCACAGGAGTCTGCCAGCGAGGAACGATTGCGGAAGCTCGAAGATGGCATGGCCCTCATCCAGGCCAGCCTCAAGCAGTTGGTGGCGAAACCCACTCCAGCGGCTGTTCCGTCTGCTACTCTTCCCAAGGAGCACAGCATCCCGAAGGAGGCGGCGCCATCCGGCCTCGATCTTCGCGGATTGGACCCCGGAGTGGTGCAATCAGCTCGATTGGCAGGCATACCCGAGACCCATCTATCCCAGATGGCCACACTGGTGCGGAAGAAAAGCCCCGCGCTTGGCGATCATCCGAGGGAGGAGCTGGAGCTGGAGGATGCCGAAGACCAAGACGAGCCTGGATCTGCAAAGGAGCCAGGGGGATCGATGGAGAAAGCGCTGATCAAGCTCACCGATATCGTGGGTCTCCTTTCCAAGTCCAAGACGAAGAAGGCCACGCTCGAGGAGCTCTTAGACGAGACCGGGGGCATAGGGGATGTTTCAAGCAGCAGCTCAGGGTCTCGGAAACATTCCGCGATCCTCAAGGCGCTCCGGAAGGCCCTCGTGGAAAACCCGGAGCAGATCTATCAGAGTATTCGCGCCAACATGTTGGAAGACTTCCACAGCCGAGTGGGAGGGCCTGGCGAAGCCGAGGGAGCCGGGTCCTTCCGCGGATGGCTCGAGCACCGAAGCCGGATCCCGAACATTCAGGGTTCAGTTCGGATGGCCTGGGCCGCAGGCGGAGCGTTAGATGCGCTCGAGGCCGGCAAAGTGGCGGAAGCCAAAGCGCGCCTCGCGCTTATGATCGCCCAGATCGACCAGGTGGCCCACGATCACGGCCAGTGGCTCATCGCCCACGAGGCGAGTCTAGAGGCGACTGCCCCGCCGTTCAGCTCTTTCGGCCGGCATCTGTTGCCTGCTCCGAACGAGAGCCAGTTTACCAAGCTGCTCGATGCGAGGTGGATAGAAGCTTTCGTGCAGAAGGTGAAAGAGGTGGAGGAGTACACAGAGCGCCGGAACCGGCTAGTGAGACCGAAGTCAGCGACGACCGAGGAGACCCAAAGCCAGCCGGACAAACCGGCGAAGCCGCCGAAAGGAGGAAAGGGAAAGGAGAAGGGTGGTGGAAAGGGAATTTCCACCGGAGCAGCCGACAATTGAACTCTATGAACCGGGGGGGTCCGGATGACCTTCCCCAGGCTGGGCGTGAGGATCACGAGCCGGCCTTGCATGCCAAGGCACCAGGAGCGTCAGCTAGCACAGTGGAAGCCAGCTCTTGGTGGAATTCATTTCTTCGCATCGCGCTGAAAGGTGGAACGAAGTTCTCCATCTTCCTGCGAACCCTGCTGAAAGTAGCAACACCACCGGAAAACCTTGGCCTATGCCCGTGCCGTATCCGGCAGTCTGGTTTCGCGAAGCTGGAGGCCACGAGCTGGAAGATTTCAGTTTCAAAAGGGCGGTGAACATGATGGTTGCAAGTCTCAACTGGTTGTTCCTGCGCCGGCCTCCGGTAGCTCCTGCCTGCATACGCCTTGGCACTAAGTTGTCAAAAATGCAGTGGCGAGCTGTTCGTGAACTTGAGCGGCTGAGTTTTTCGTGGAAGTCAAAGACCGTGAGAGCAGTTGACATGGGTCGTACGGCATCCAAGATCGAAGCACTAGAGCAAGCAGTCTTCTTCCTGACTGGTTTGAGCACTGAGTCTGAAAGTTCTGACCTGGTCTTCGAGAGTAGCTCTTCTTCCCACCCTGGACGAGGATATGGGAAAGCGCCGGCGTTCCGAGACCTTCGCGCTGGACTTCGGCATGCCTTCGGAGGAGATGTAGTTGGCCAGACGAGCGGGTCTGGACAGTTGATGGCGGCAAAGGCAATCGTCGCAGATCGCCTCAAGTTTCGCGGAGCGCCGAGCTTCGACCCTACTCCGTACCTTGATCGTACAGGAGAGGCCATCTTCAACCGACCTCTGGATATGGCTATGCCCCCTGGGACCGGCGGTGACCCGCCGAAAGTAAAAGTGCATGCGAGCCGAGGGGAACGTGACCGACTCCTGCATCTGCTTGACGCGAGCAACCGGTTAGGCTTTGTGGGCAACAGCGAAGTGCTGCAAGGCTACCAAGCTGGTCACCAAGGATCTGAGCTCAGATCGGTTGATATTCGATTCACGTCCCTTCAACACTCTTGAAAATCCGCCTGGACGATGGATTGCCAGTACCGCGACTGCAGCCAGCCTTCTCGACATCCAGCTTCCTGCAGGGCACGTCCTCGTCTCTTCTGGCACCGATTTAAGGGATTTTTATTACTCTTTCGTTGTAGTAGTGACCAACGTAAGATTCGTAATGCCCTTGTAGGACCACTTAGCCTAGCTGAAGCATCCAAGTTCCGATCTTTCAGGGCTGCCGACTTCAGGGAAGAAACCCACGTCTACGCCAGCTTGGCTACGCTGGCTATGGGTGACACATGTGCTGTCGAAATCGCACAAACGGCGCATGTAGCCCTGTTAGTGCAGAGCGGACTGTTGCGCGAGGAGAATTTGCTTGCGATGAACCTTTGCTGCCCCCGACAACCTAGCATGCTGGGCGTAGTCATCGACGATCTAGTGGCTCTGGAGATTGTAGCCAAGCAAACATTCGAGTCAGGCACCTCTCTTGAAGGCGGACGGACAATCGAATCGATGGTTGAGCGTTACGTCGCAGCCGGGCTGACACCTCACGAGAAAAAGACCTTCAAGGATCAGCTCCATGGAGAGTTCTGGGGTGCCAGCGTGGATGGAGAAGCAGGGCTCGTCAGAGCCAACCTCTGCCGCGCTTTGCCGATCTTTGCTATAACAGCTGCTGTAGTGAAGATGGGAGTCACAAGCTTGGCATTGTTGGAGATTTTGGTAGGCTCCTGGACGTCAATTTTCCTTTTCAGACGGAGACTTTTGAGTTTGTTTTCTGTGGTATATGAACCCCTGCAACGCGGTCTTCGACGAAAAGACGTAGTAAAGTTAAGCGATGAGATGCGGGATGAGCTGCAGATGATCGTGAGCTTGGGCCCTCTTGCTGCCACAGACCTGCGAAGTGAGAATTCACCGTTTGTCTATTGTTCCGATGCTTCAGAGTGGGGGATCGGCATCACGAAAACGATGCTACCTGCAGGATTGGAAGCCGAGGTCCATCGGCATCGGCTTCGAAAGCCGGTATGGACCAAGCTCCTTACACCCCTGCGTCGCCTTCAGCGTCTAAAAGGCGTCCTACCCGCAGCTGAAGAGCTGCCTGGAAACCAGCAGCTGCCGGGACATCCACTTTGGCTTGTTTTGGCGGGAGGGTTAAAGTACACAGAAGTCTATCGCAAAAAGGTCTGCCGCGACACCCACATCAACATCCTGGAGCTCAGAGGGCTAGTCAAAACTGAGGAGATCGCTGCTCGAGAAGGGTTCCGGCGGAGAGTTTTCTCTCTAGCAGACTCTCAGGTCGCTCTGGGAGCGTGGACGAAAGGACGGGCTGCCTCTCGCAGCCTCAATGGAGAATTACAGCAGAGCTTAGCCACGCATTTGGGCTGCAACATGCAAAGCAATGCGGGCTACATTCCTTCGGAGTTCAACAGTTCAGATGGACCTAGCCGCAACTCAGATGTCCCAGCTCCGTTCCTCGACAGGCCTTCTTGGTTCACTACGTTGCCGGACTTGAGCGACTTCGACACCTGGCTGCGGAGCTACGAGGCGGACCCCTACAGTGTTTCCGGGCTTCCGCCGCTGTCCGAGCTGTGGGCTGAAGCTGGGCCACCACCTAGAAAGCGTTTCCTTAGGAAGGCTCCTAGACCCCGTGTAGCGTTTTCGGTAGAGTGTGAGTCTGAGTCTGTGGACAAAAAGAACAACAAACAGCCAGGGACGAGGCCAAGGACCCGGAAAGTATACACAACAGCCAGGGAGGAGGACCCAAGGACCCCGCAGTGTCAAACAGCCAGGGACGAGGACCCAAGAACCCGGAAAGTCATATGAACCAGCCAGGGACGAGGACCCAGGCAAGAAGCAAAACAGCCAGGGAGGAGGACCCAAGAACCCCAGCAAGAAGCAAAACAGCCAGGGAGGAGGACCCAAGAACCCCAGCAAGAAGCAAAACAGCCAGGGAGGAGGACCCAAGAACCCCAGCAAGAAGCGAAACAGCCAGGACCTGGCAACCATCGCCACCCGGTTTGGGCACCCCAAACCGGGGCAGGCCACGCACCCACTGGGCCACATGCATTCACTGGGCCACCGTCCGGGCTCCCCTAGTCTTGGCAATCAACAGGTAGCTTCGACAGCCATGGCAATGCTTGCGAACTTCAGTCCAGAACAGTTCGTCTGGAACCCGCAACTGGGCTCACTTCCTGACGTCCTTCAGCAGTATCCTGGTTTCCTGGACCTGTACTCTGGGAAGCGCGGGATCCCTTGCGCGATGGCGCAAAGTGGTCCTTGCTGGGTTCTCTGCTTTGACAACAGGTACGACCCCGCTCAGGACCTGCTGCAACCTGCGCTTCAGGAACAAATTCTTTTTCTTTTGGAGTCGGGTGTGTTCAGGGGCTTCGGTGCTGGTATGGTGTGTGGCAGTTTCTCTCGTGCTATAAGACCGTCATGGCGGAATGCGGAGCATCCAGAAGGAAAGCCTAATCTGGGAGCCGAAGCGCAGAGGCGGGTTGCAGCTGGAAACCAGCATTCCCTTTTTCTTGGAAGAATTCTGGCTGTGGCAACTAGGCTTCGGCTTTGCTACTGGATAGAAGGTCCGTACGACAGTTTTCTTTGGCGGATGCCGGACCTCGCCATCTACCAACCTTCTGATCCGGCCAATTGTTTTCGACTAGACTATTGCAGACTACGGACACCCTGGAGGAAGCGTACCCGTTTCTTTACGAATCTGCATCTCGCAGGTTTCAGCTTGTTCTGCAACCGCGACCACCAGCATAAGGTGCTCACTGGCTATTCTAAGTCTTCGAGGTGCTGCTGGACTCTGGCAGCTCAAGAGTACCCCAGAAGGCTGTGCTGGTGGGTCGCTCAAGCGATGCTTATCGATTCTCGCTGTGTGCAGCGTCGCCCCTTTTCTGCGGCTAGCCTTGCGCGGCAGAGCCACGGGCGGATTGGCGAGGCCAAAAATCCTGGGCCTGCCCGCGGACGAGACTTGAGCTACCGCAGTGGGATGTCGCTGGACGAAGTGCTTCTAGTCGAACCCGCTACAGCTCAGCTAGGACAGCGAGTCCATACAGCTTTCTTGGAGTGGGTTTCGGGGCGATTGTCTGGTGATGCAGCCCAGGCACTCTTACAGTGTCCAGAGACGCTGGCAGAGTTGGTTCGCCTGTTTGGAGTTCACATGTTCGACACTTTGCAGTCGCTGTACATGTTCAAGCAGCTGATCACATATTTGCAACGGGAGCGGCCAAGTTTGCGTGCGCACTTCGGGCGAGCTTGGCAAACTGTCAGTCGCTGGGAGCTTTGCGAGCCGGCGGTTCATCGCACGCCCCTTCCATTCGGCATCTTTCAAGCAATGATCGCCTTGAGTTTGGCCTGGAACTGGCGGCGCTGGGCGGCCTGTACCGCCCTGGCGTTTTTCGGAATGTGCAGGCCTGGTGAGGCCTTGAAGGCATCCCGTGAGGATGTTCTTCTTCCTATAGACCTGCTTGGCGAGTGCATTGACAGTGTCTTCCTGACCATTCGCTCGCCGAAAACCCGGCGGCGCGGCGGTGGGCGCGTGCAGCATGCTAAGGTCCAAGACCCTGACGGTGTTCGGCTGTGCCAAGCTGTTTTTGGTTCTTTGCCGATGCGCCAGCCGTTGTACCCTGGCAGCCCCGCTTCCTACCGCCGGCGGTGGGATGCCTTGCTTCGTGTCCTGAAAATCCCAGCTCGTGTACATCTGACTCCGGCGTCTTTGAGGGCTGGCGGTGTGGTGCGTGAGTACCGGCGAGCTGTTGACATCTCCAACCTTCTGTGGCGTATGCGACTTCGCAGTGTCAGCACGCTGGAGCGCTATCTGCAAGAGGTGGGTGCCGACAGTGTCTACGTGCAGCTCAGCCCCGAAGCGCGGCAGTCCGTGAGAGCTGCCAGTGCCTTGTACGAGCCTACTTTGCGCAGTCTTTGACTGTGACCTCGCGCGTCTTTCGCTTTTGCAGGAGTTCTGTTTTTCTGCCCGCTGGGGCCGTCCGGCCATGATGGCAGCACCTGTTGTCTTTCCGAAGCCAGCAGCGGCAGCTGAGTGAAGGTGGAAGTTTCCTTAGGCATCAGCTTTCGCTTCATCGCGGCTGTCTAGTTTTTCTCATCCGCGATGATGCTGATTCCTTCTTGGATTCTGATGGCCCTGCTCGCCTTTGGGCCAGAGAACCTCAACTTGTTGCCGGCAGGGTGTGAAAACAGAACGCGGGAGTGGCAGTGACAACATGCAAAGCATGTTTTCTCAAAACGAAGCGGCAGTCACTTCGGCCCGCCCCCCCGCCCGGAAGTTTCCTTAGGCATCAGCTTTCGCTTCATCGCGGCTGTCTAGTTTTTCTCATCCGCGATGATGCTGATTCCTTCTTGGATTCTGATGGCCCTGCTCGCCTTTGGGCCAGAGAACCTCAACTTGTTGCCGGCAGGGTGTGAAAACAGAACGCGGGAGTGGCAGTGACAACATGTATATATATATATATATATACATATATATATATATATAACTATATATATATATATATACATAGCCCTAAACCCTAAGCCCTACACATAGCTCCTCAACCCCCCCCCAATTAGCCCCAATTGTGATTCTAAAGACCCCTACCCTGTCAAGCAAGCCAGCGGAACTCAAGAACCTTCCTGGCTGCCCAGGCGATCCGGACAACTTCCCCTTTGTTGTGCTTGGCAACAAGGCCCTGGAAGTGGCTTCTGAAGGGTTGCGGAGCTTCCTTGTTTCTATTGTAGTGTGTTACAGGGTTATACTGGGCTTTATGGGGTGTATAACGGTTTTATGCGATGTTCAAGTGAATCTTGTTTGGCAGTTCTCCCCGACTCGTTCACTGTGAACTGCCCGCCCCGCCCCTCGTAAACCAAACCCCGAACTCCCCCCCCCTCCCCTGTATGCCCACCCGCCCATCCTCCCCCGAGAACCCTAGATGGTCTCGAGCCAAACCGAAGCACCCTCAACTGCAAGCCTCTCTGAATTGTAAGCCCTTGATCCTAAATTCTAGATCTCAACACCAAGGCCTCAAACATGAAGCCGTGGCTGCAACGACACGTGCAGGCCGACCTCGAAAGCAAGCGGAAGGTCGACCCAGCGCTGTTTGAACGTTAGGAAGAAGCCTGGGGATGTAAGAGGATATTACTAAAGGGTTTTGTAGTTTGCGCAACGTGAGAAGAACAGGGATTTGTTCGGGTTCTACAGCGTTTTGTAGTCTTTAGGGTTCATAGGGTTTGAGAAATATATGCTTCTTCAGAAGGTTCCTTCAAGGGCTCTGTAAGGCTTCAATAAGACCGGGCTTGGTGGGCTTAGACGAAGCTTCACTACACAGAGGTCTGAATAGTCAGCAATGGTAATCCCTTCTAATCCTTTTTTTGGGAGTTTCCGAAAACAGTGGAGCCTAATATAGTGCCCTGAATAGTAGGATCCGTACTATAAGGACCCCAAGTTTGTTACCCCTAATTTTTAATTTTCGGAAATTCCCATATATGCCATGATTTCAAGAGCCCATCTTATCTAACTGCCATGGCCCATATTACAAAGAAAACTCATACAGATACGGGGCCTTTCATTGAAAAAGGATTTTCCAAGTCTTGGATGCTTCGGGTTCTGTAGGCCTTTAGAAGTCAGATTCTCTGGGGGCGGGGATAGTCCTGTTTGAAGGGCTTGTTGCGATTTGGAGTTTGTTTTTGGTCACACGCGTTTGACGTATCGGTGGTGGTTCCTCCAGGACATGTTCTTTTGGCGCGGGCTTCTCAGACTTCTTTGGTGCTTTTGTCGTTGGTTTTGTCAGGCTTCTCCGTTTTGCCACTGCGGTTCCAGTTTCAGATACCAGCACATGCCGGCTTGGCACCTCGTAAACATCTGCAGTGACCCTTGCTGTGAAAGGAGGAGCCAAGAGGCTGCCGAGACGCAGGGGATCACACCAGCATCTTCTTCCGCAGCGACATCCTCGCCGACGGCGCCGACTGCAAGTGGGAGAGCTAACAGGAGTGGAATAGAGCAGGGAGGCCAAAAAGTCGGCTCGACACCCATTTAGAGTAGTTAGCCATCCTCATGGAGGACTAGCTGCGGCCCAAACACTCCACACTAGTCACTATAGTCGTTTGGCGACTGTTGTGCATTGAATGCCCCTGTAACGTTTCAGCTTCGAAGTGGGACTTCACAAACTCCGAGCCCTGAAACCCAACTCTAACTCTCTCAACACCCCAACCTATAGGCATCACGACACCTAGGGGCCAGGAGTCGATGACAATGTTCGTTTGTCCGGCACCGCTTTTCCGACATTTTTACTTTAGGCCCCTGTAAATCCCAACAAAAGCAGTGAACCCTTTTGCAAAACATTGTAATTAAACCTTTCTACTCAAAGTCATTGTCCACGGTAAACCCTCAGCCCTAAACCGTATCTGATGTCCTCAATTTTCAATATGGGGGTTTCCGAAAATAGGGGACCGTAATATAGTACCCTAAAAAATAGTAGGATCCTTATTATAAGGACCCCTAAATATGGTACCCCTAATTTTCGGAAACTCCCATATGATGGCCAGGTTACAGCCGCGAGGGCGACGCAGTGGTGCAAGTCGAAGAATGCCATTCCGTGCCTCCTCCGGGGGCATTTCAGGGTCGGAGTTGTGGTACAGAAGCCTGGATAAATTTCAACATCATTTTTTTTAGGGCTCCCTCCCCAAATAATTCAATTACCGGCAGGATAGTAGCGCCCCGACACTTGGTTCTAATTACTGAGGCCCCTATATTGCTAGTATTTAGTAGTGTTTTAGATCGTATGGCTAAGGGCTAAGTCTCACACGGGCTACGGGCTTCGGGGGAGTACGGCCCAAATAGGATTCACATGCAGCACTCATTGAATCCTTATAAGGCTCACCATAAACGCCCTGCCAGCAGTAGGTTGTGCCATTCGGTAATACTAGGATTTAGGAATTGAAGTCCAGGGCATATCGTGTGTGGCGTACAAACCGCGAAAGGTGTGTTAAGACATGATTTCGGGATCGCCAGCTCTCTTTGGGCCGTTTGGATAGTAGAAAGGAGTTCGACCGGTTGCATTTCTGCTCACTCACGGCGTTCGGCTTTGCCTTGAATCTGGAAAGTGGAGTGGGCGTGGGGCTTGGGATGGGGGTTTCAAAAGAACTAAAAACCCTAATGGTTAATGCCAACACATGCACGAGGTAGTAGGATGCTTAGCATAAGGATGGCCGAAAAGTACCCGCAGTGTTCTGAAACTAAACTCACAGCGAAGGTCTGGATAATAGAAGGGGCTTTGCAATTCGAGCTTGGTGTTGGGGTATGGTATAATCTCCTAAATCCTGAAACCTATACCGGAATGAGAAACCACAAGAACTAGGAGGGCTAAGTATCCAGGCCTGCATATATGGGAGTTTCCGAAAACTAGGGGTACCTTATTGGGGATCCTTATATCAAGCATCCTACTATTTAGGGTTCTATATTAGGACCCCCTATCTGCGGAAACTCCCACATATGCATAAATAACTCCAAGACGCGTGTCGGCTCAGAGACCCGAGTTGAGCATGACACCCGTCTAACATAGGAGTTCAGGGTTTAGGGGTTGGTTTTGGAATCCTCCAAAAAAACCCTTGTGGGCATAAAATAAACCCCCGATAAACCCTAACGGTTTAGGGTTCAGGGTTTAGTTTAGGGTCCAAATCCTGAACCAACGAGCCAGGTACCACGAAACCAGCGCCGCCACGTCCCAGAATGTGGAGGCCCATGGGCCATGCGGCCCTCGAAACCTCAGCAGGGCTATTTTTTGTCAGGACTCAGAAAGGGTTTTACAAGGGCTTCTAGGCTTCTGCGAGGGCATTATAAGAGTTTTGCAAATGAACATAGGCTTTACGAGCGTCTAGGGCTTCATGAAGACTTGAATAGGCTTTTAGAAAGGCAGTTTGGTGTTCGAAGTCTTCATCATAAGGACCCTTAGGGGGGTAGGGGGGAGGGGGGTAGGGGGCCTTGATACCCATATCTTAGAAGCTGCCCCCACCCTGTAATAGTGACTATAAGGATTATATCAGGGCCCTATTATATTCCTATTATACCACTATTACAGGGTGGGGGCCCCTTCTCACCCATATCAGGACCAGGTTGTCTCGGAAGGAGGATCCTCCTGATTGCGCACGTTTTGCTATGAATCCTAGGAGGGGAGGGGGGGTAGGGGACTATACTTCGTAAGGCCCCCTAGCCCCCTCCCCCTAGCACCCCAAGGGTCCCCGATTTTTTCCGAGGCCCCTCATGAGTACCTGGACTTTGGAGGAGCTATGGGCCAGCAGCACTCGGAGAATCCGTGAGGATATAATATGACTATTTAAGCCTGAATGATTATCAATACTGGTTTGGGGCTCCCCACGATTTTAATGCGGTTTAGGGTTTAGGGTTTAGATGAACAGAAGTGAGCAGTTACACTCTAACTATTACATATTCCCCAAACCCCATTCTAGTTGTTAATGCCCTTGACGCTGCAGCAGGGCTCCTTGAGAGGACCACGATGTTTAATGTCACTGGTGCACTCAAGTCCTTCAGGGACCCGGATAAATTTTGCAGAACCCCTGAGATTCTCCAAAAGCATAAGCTTGTGAAGTACCGGAGGTCCACAAACAGATGATCCAAAGCAGCAGCCCTTTACACTAGGGTTGTTGCCCTGATGAAGACGCCTTAAATAAAGGACCATAAACCTTGGGTACGGCCCCCACTCAGTAACAGTTGGATAATATTCATAATATAGATATATAAGGCCCTTAATAGTAGCCCTACTATAGATATATAAGGCCCTTAATAGTAGCCCTGTTATAGACTCTTACTGTATGGGGGCCGTACCTAACATAAACCGCGTTGTTTTGCTCTCGTGCGAGGCGGCCTTCCAAGAGATTGCTAGACGGGCGCTGAAGCAGGAGCACACAGAGGATCAGATGTGCCACCGGCCGGTTTGATGTTTGATATATATATATATATGTATATATATATATACACATAATATATATATATATATATATATATATATATGTATGGTCTTATGCAGAGTTCGGGATCATGATGGTGATGGTGAACCTTAGAGTTGCGAGACTTGCAAGAACATCAGAAGTCAATCAGGTATGTACGGCAAGGTGAATGAACCACGCCCGCTCGCTTTTCGTGCATGCACGTGAGCTATCACAAGAACTATTGAGATGTCGTAGATCCGACACAGTCCACGTTTCCGGGACCAATGCTCACATGGACTCGTTTCTGTTCTGCATCTGCTGGCATAGCTCAGCAAGGTTTCAATAGGATTAGGGCAGGTTGGCTTAAAGGATCATGGGACTTAGTAACTAGGGTTATAATTAGGGTAACTAACCTTATAACCCCAATTAAGGTACTTATAACCTTACTTACTAAGTCCCATGATCCTCCAAGTGTTGTTGAGGACTACAAGCATTTTATCGGACCAACCGGTTCCGACAAGCGCCCTCTTGGAGTGGTGGCCAGATAGCTTTCAGAGACGCCGAACATGGGAGTTTCTCAAAATAGGGATCCCTTATTTAGCACCCTATTTTGTAGGATGGATGCATATTACTTACAAGGATCCCAAATCCGGTATGCCTTGTTTCGGAAACTCCCAAACAGGGGCCGAGACACTTCGCAAGGGTCTGGCCAAACCATCTTGGGGAGATCCTGACCCTAAAGCACTGAACCATATCAAAAACCCCTTGAGACCCCAGAAAGGGCCTTAAGATCCCTGTCCCAAAACCACGCGTCCCTGAACTCCCTAAGCCTTGAATCGTGGCCCTAAGCCCTAAGCCCTGAACCCTGAGCTCGTGGCCAGATATCTTCCAGAGACTCCCTTGAACTGAACCCTAAGCCCTGAAACCTGAGCTCTTTGCCAGATATCTTCCAGAGACTCTGACCTTGAATGCCAACCAGCAGAACTTGTCCAACAGCCGCCCTATGGGGCCGGCATCCCGGGGGTGCGAGAGTTCCAAGGGTTTGGGGTTTAGGGTTTAGGGTTCCTAATAGTAATAGTAGTAGTTGAGTAGGCAACCTCCTGCCTTTTCGGGGTACTGTAATCCCTTTAGACTCCCAATATACTCTCGCAGGTTAACCTTTAGTTCCCCAGGATACAGGGCAAGTAGGAGTTGGTTGGTGTTTAAGGTTTGGTGTTTAGGGTTTAGGATTTGGGGCTCAGGGCTTCTTTCAGGGTCTTTGCAGGGCTTTAGAATATGGTTGGTTGGCATCTTCTACCGGGCTTGATGGGAATTTGCAGGGCTCAAGCGTTTAGGGCTTTAGGCTTTGTTTGCTTTTTCTCGAGGAATACGTAGTTAAGACGTCAAGTATTAGGTGCTAGGCTGGGTTTGTGGCTGCAGGCTTTCGGGCTCAGAGGTTTGCGGTTAACCTTGGAGGGTTTGGAGGACTGTGCAGTAGGTGGTTTCGGTAATGACCGGAGCCCGAAATCCCACAATTGGATACCGAAAGAGTGCATGCACGAAACAACCCCGTCATGGGGACAATACCTCCACAATTTCAGTTTTGGATGCTGCTCCGCATCCTGTACTCCGTAGTCACTTAGTGGGTGTACGGATTTCGTGGTTTGTCTTGTCGCAGCCCTGAGCCGTACCCACTACCGAGTTGGGGCTTTGCTCGTGGCTCAATTCACGGGTTGTATGAAGGAAAAGATGATGTTGATGATAGTGATGATGGCGATGACGATGATGATGATGATGATGGTGCTGATCATCACATCATAACTGTCATCATAGTCATGATGTCCCGGACAGTTAAGCTGTCCCGGGCCCTCAAGGTTTACTAATTAAGCTGCTAAAGACATGGTCAGACGATCACTTCCTACAGCTGGTGGTCTGCCGCCCCACTTGGAAGCTGAGTAACGACACTCTCAACGCTCTCACGAGGGCGCATGGGGCTGGTCGAGTGTCAAGCAATCGTATCCGCAAGCTGCTGTGCGGTGCCAGCTGCCACCTGGACTTGGTCACGGTTGTGCGGCTGCTCTAACGTGTCTTTGCCATGATTAGCGCGGCACTGCAAGCTGGACCAGCAGCGCTTGCTTTCAAATTGGTCTGAGAAGGTGGCTGAAGGCTTCGCATTGGGTTGAATGTGGTGCTCGGGCTTGGAGGCACGATGGCACGCAAAGAGAACAGTGCAGGGCCATCGAACGGGACTGTGTGGCACTTGCGCTAAGAGGTTTCTGGCGTGGTTGCAGGGGCCAAACCAAGGAAGCTCTTGGGATGAGATGCTTCGTAAAGGAATAATTATGTGCATGCGCATATATGTTGCACACATGTATTGCAACTTCAATCTTGTCTAAACCTGCTTGCGCACCCCAAACCCTGGACCCCAAATGCTCTAGACTTAGTTACACCATCAGCTGTAAAACTTTGGAATTCTGCAAGTTTGGGGATCCGAATCCCAGGATAGCGAGTTACGAATGCTATTTTGGGGGCTCCTTACTATGATTAAAGTATCATGGGCCCCGAAACCCTATCCTAATCATGAAGGCCTCTATATTAGCCCCTTACGCCCCGCTGACGCAGCAAGCTTTTAAACTGCGCAGGCAGGAAAAGGCGCCAAGCACCGACTAAAACCACCGAAACGTGTTTCTTCAATACCATGGTCTCAGCACGAAGCCAAGCAAAGACAGAGATCCCAATACCCAGCGTTTTAAACTTCTTGGGTTCTTGTAGTTTAGTAGGAATCGGAAAGTTAGCCTCTTGTTTCTGTAGCTTATTGGGGTAGTACGAAGAGTTTTTGAGGATCCTCTACAAAGTGGTTCTAGGGTCTTCATGGTAGTCTCTGCACAAGAAGTCCCCAACCCGAAACCCTAATCGAACCTTGAACCGCTCCTTACAGCAGCCGTTCAGTAAGCCTGACAGAGCCCATCACATCCTAAACCCTAAAAGCCCTTATAGTATCCCTAAACCCTAAACCCAAGACACCCTTGTAGTACCCCTATATCCTAAACAAGCCCCCTTATAGTACCCCTAAACCCTACACCCTAAAGGCCCTTATAGTAAAATGGCCCGGCGAAGCCGAGGCAAGACTGCGCCTGCTGAGAGGTCACAGCTGCAGTCAGGCTTTCTTGAGTCTCTAGACCCTTAGGCCCCAGAGTAGTTCCTTTTTGCGGGTTCGTATATAGAACCCTATAAGGTAATCCCAACAAGGAACTACTTTGGGGCCTATGGGTAGAGCTGTCATAGGGAGCCTTAGAGTAGGACATCTCGGAATAAGGATCCTCTGGCTTACGCATGTTTTGCTATGAAATTCAGGGACCCTTACAGGGGTAGGGGACTATACTTCCCTAAAAAGGCCTTATTGGGTCCTTATTATGGGCATGCTTCTGCTGAGTTGCGTCTTCTAGGGGTGGTAATGTAGGGACCTTAAGAGTTAACATCGTTTTTGGGGTTTATCATTATCATGATGGCCCCTACATTAGGGTGAGTTGCGTCTTGTAGGGATGGTAGGGTGCTGCTGTTGCTGCGGTAGATATGCATACTACTCTACTACCTCAACATCAGGCTGGAGCTTAGCATCGCTAATCTCGAATTTGCAACCTGTGTGCTTTTTCGTGCTGTTGTAGTTTTTTGCTACTGTGACAGTGATTTTTGTTACAGCTACCCTTCTCGTCGAGTCATTGTCATCATGTTGTTGTTGAGTTCACCATACTCCCGACGTGTTAAGATGGGTTCGCATCATTACTGCGGCCTGCTGTCAGCTCGTCTACTAGGGGCTACTGACATGCACGTGGCGCCCTACACCCAAAGCCTTATTCAATCTGAAACCCCTTCGAGCCCCAACAAGCAGACTCCTCTGTAAAGCAGCGCCGGTTTCCTCGCGGAGCAATGCTTGGCTTTGAAGATGTGGTCTTCTTAACCTTATACCCCCATCAGCAACGTGACAAGCCTGTGTCATGCTTTGGATTTCCCATTTCCTCTTCTACTTGTAGCATGCTTCTCCGGGCTCTGGGGCTTAGGATTTCAACCTTCAATCCTACGCCGCATATGTTTGCGGTCTAGTGGCTCGCGACTTCCACGTTGACGGTAAGGGTTTCAACTCAAATTCAAAAGACTCGAGATACATGCTTAAGGCTTTTAATTGGGAGTTTAGGACTTGGGACCGTGAGCCATGTTT
Organism: Symbiodinium sp. CCMP2592; assembly: GCA_905221615.1. Classification (NCBI taxonomy): domain Eukaryota; class Dinophyceae; order Suessiales; family Symbiodiniaceae; genus Symbiodinium; species Symbiodinium sp. CCMP2592. The sequence goes on along the minus strand of CAJNDT010006080.1, from coordinate 41,572 downwards.
CTGGTTGGTGAATCTCTTTCGATGCTCCTGTGTGTTTCTTTCCTTCCAACTCTCCGGATTTATCCTGAACTACCATGTTCTAAACCCACAGAGCCCACCACACCTTAACTAAGGAATATATGCCTTAAGTTTTAGGGGGCCTTAATATTATGAGTTAAGGCAAATTCCTGAATTAAGGGGTATTGGGCTCTTTGGGAACCCGTTGCACCATCATCTTGACAGCCGGTGCCATTGCGATGGGGCCCTGAAGCTTGAATCCTACAATGAGCAGCGGAGGACTAGAGATAGTTTCCTTAGTATTTAGGGTTTCGGATTTACGGTTTAGGGGTCTAGGGTTCAAGGTTTAGGGTTTAGTGGTTTAGGGTTTAGGGTTTAAGGGTTTGGTTTAGGGTTTACGGGTTTTACGGTTTAGTGTAGAGATATTTCCGGTGCAAACGGCGAGTCTGTATATGGTTGCATAATATGCCATCTGCCATAAACGCAGCTGTGTGCAAATTTAGAGATTTTGCCCTCATTTTCCGAAGCCGGTCCAGCCGTGACCCGGCGGATATACGGAGCCGTCACATCTCTTGTCGTGAAGCGGCGGATTCGTTCTCCTGTCAGGGGCTCTCGTACAGGAGCCTCACCCTGTAATGTAATATCCTTATTGCTAATTGCATAAATAAGGATTTTCAAACGAGGTATACCGACCTTGAGATAAGGTACGCCGACGTTTTAGCAAGTCTTCAAGCACCACATGAATTGCACGAAACCGCCCAAGGGAAAGGCAGCTCCCGCGTCAGCGGCCGCCCGGAATTCTCATGATACAGGGTTTCCTGAGACGATACCGTACCGTTTCTACGGGTCTTGTTGTTACGGGTTGTACTACCGGGGTCCAAGTTAAGGTCCGTCATTTTCTGAAACTCCCTGATTTGGGTTTGGGTGTGGGTGTTGCAGTGTAGCAAAGCTTCACTAGCAGAGTTTTAGAAGTCACAAGCCCAAACCCTCCTTTTTCTTTGGCATCCTACGCTGCATCGAATAACTTCAAATTCCCGACAGAATCTCAGAGAATCCTTACCGGATCCCATCAAGGAACCAATAGGGTTTAGGCGGAGGGTTTGGGGCCCCAAGCCGTAGACGGTATGATCCTAAACCCCAAACTGAAACTCTATGCGACAAACTCCTGTCAAACCTTGCTGTGGAGTTTAGGGCTTGCGGTTCGCTAAGTACTTAACGGGTCTGCGGATTTGGGTCATGGGATTGTGGCTTAGTGACTGCTCAGGGCTTTGGCTATAGCATTTCAGGGCTTGCGGTTCAGCATCGCAGCAGCATGGGGCGGATGGTTGCACGCCGTGGCAACCTACATCGGAATGTTTCACCGCAACCGATGGTGGAGCTCTGATCACGGGAGTGCAAGAAGACCCTGGCCGGCCGAGTAAGTTGGAGACGAAAGGGAGGGGCCGGCACAAGTTTGGACACTTTTTTATTTGAAACAGTATCTGTAGTTCCTGCTCCGAGACTCGAACGTTGTTATACCATACTATTCACCGAAAGCCTGTTCCATAGCGATGTAGACCCTGGAAGAGCCGAAAGTTTTTGTTCAGGGTAACCCCCAACTCTGGGAAACACGGATTCAATGCCCACACCCGTAATTTCCAAACCTCGTTCACAAGCGGCCGGTGCGGATCCGCATTCCCGTGACAACCAGACCCCACCCGTTTTGCAAAGCATCAAAGAAGCAAAAAAGAGCGCCCAATCCTGGGGGCCGTGCACGACCGGCTTGGGCGTTTGCCGTATGGGGGTGGTGCTTTTGTGAAACACTCAGCAATAAAAAAGTAGAGCCACCACACACCGACAGTTCCCAACCCATAGTCCGTAGACTCGACGGCATCCAAACAGTCATCTGAAGAGAGCTCGCAACCTTTTTTTCAGTTTTTAACACTAAAGTAAACTCTACATGATGGCCCCACCCTACAGTAGCTCCTCATTGTCCCCAGGCCGTAGACAGTCCAAGCACAAAGCACCATCGAAATCCGTGCGAGCATGTTGCAGTTTAGGGTGCTTGCTTGGGTTTGGGGTTTAGGGTTTGGTATTTCGGAGCTTAGTGGCGCGCTCTTGTACTGTGGGTTTGGGCATTGTGGTTCCTGTTTTGGTTTAACAAAAACCTGTATTTGAGATCCTACAAGCTAGCTAAGCCCGAAAAGGGAACGGACACTAATTTAGACCAGAGGTAGAGTTTGGGGCTTACTGTTCATTGTTTATGGCATACGCAGGGCACATAGGAGGTTTCAGGATTTACAGTTTGATGTCTAGGACCTCAAGCCTGGAGTTTAGGGTTTCGGTGCACAACCATGACCGTAATCGCATGTCTGAGGCCTCATTATGTATTCCAACTATGCTGGATTATTCCCCAGAGCCCTGGTTTCGGGTCCCCAAACTCAACACGCTAAAACCCAGAAGCCCCGCAACCCTAAATCCTACAGCCGAGATTATCGGACTCTTTGTGGCTCCAGCTTCCTTCGTCCCTTCTTCCCCTCTCGGCTCTCAACAGCTCTCCCGCACCCGAGCAGCACCATAATATAATATAAGATAGTATAATAGAATGTAATATAGTAGTAGAAGATGATATAACGACACACTGCCAATATCTTCCAAAGTAGTTTTGCATAGTATTGTGCTGTACTGTACTGTACTAGACGAGATTATACTGCACTACACCATAGTGTAGTACAACAAAAAGATGTAATCAATGTAAGCGAAAGCAATGTAATGCTTGCAATGTAGTTTAATTAGCATAGTGTAGTACTGTAGTATGTAATATCATGTAAAACATAGCAGCATGTCGCAATATAAAGTAGACCAAAAATGGAGCAGAAAAGGATAGACAGTGCGGAATTCAATAGTATCATAGAGTACACCATGACAAACGAGAATCCAATTCAGTACAAACAGAAAATGTGCAATGTTTTTGGTTGAATGAACTAGGATGTACTTTAATTCCATAATTATGCTATGATATGACACAGCATAATTCTATGGAACACAATGCAACACAACACAACATAACATAGCATATTACTGCATCATACAACATCACACAACGTAACCCGTTGCTATATAAGAGAATTTGACACACGACAACGTCGTACAATAGAAGGCCTACATATATTGTGTAATATATAACAGTCCATACTAACCATGAAAACATAATATAACTTAATTACCATACAGTATGGGTGATATGGGGGATACTTCCCCAAATCATACAAGTAATTCCTGATATACGGAACCCTACATTCTACTATACAGGTACATTGGTCCCTTTGGGTATATAGAGTGAGGACTTCGGGCTTCAGCCCTTCGAGCTTCAGGAGAGGGTAGTGCTCGGGCTGCAAGGTGCTTTCTAGGGTTCATAATGTAGGAACCTGATTAAGAACCCTGGTTCTTTATTGGGGTTCCTTATATGAATCCTACTACGTTGGGGTTACAGGCCCAGGGTTTATTAATCAGGTTCCTACATTCGGGGGTACTGTAAGACTGTAAGGGTTCGAAATAGGGCACAAAAAGGGTCGCACAGGGTACTATGAGGGTTCTGCAGTTTCTACACGCGGCTGAGGTGGACATCCCCCCCGGGGTAGTCTGACTATTAGAGTAAGTACGGCGTAAGCACAAGATTGTACTGTGTCCGAGCGTGCTGTAGCAGAAAACACGTGTAGGCTTCACATAGCGGCGAAGGACAGTCGACACAAGAGAATTTTGCAATGGTTTTATATCGGTTCGAAAGGGTTTGAATAAGGAGATGGTATTTGGTATCATGTGCGAGCAGAATAGTCTCGGCATCTGAGAAGAGGTATGAGCCTTTCTGAAACCCACAAGGCCTGCTCAATTCACCCAGCCCCAGAGTGACTTGTCCAGGAACACCTCTGAACTCTAAACCCTCAACCTAGACCCTAAACTCCAGAAATACACGCCGTCAGACCCGCTAACCCTGCAACGCTAAATCCGGAAACTTGAAACCTAAATCCTGCGACATCAGACCCTCTGAATGCTCAGGGAAATGGGGTGCAACTCTTCGAAGGGTCATCCCGGCACGGCCGCGGCCTTGAACCCGTTTGGATCCCGATTGGTTCGGTTCGAGGATGCTTGTTTTCTTGTGTGCTTTGTCCATGTTTTGTGTTGGGGGGCATCCTAGTTGTTTGGATATATTTTGATCTATATATATATATATATATATAGATATGTATATGTATATGGTCTTGGGTTCCTGCGAGTTGTCGCAGCAGCTCCTGGGATTTGGACCGTCTTCCTTTTCTTTTTTTGTTTTTTTGGGATCCCTGAGAGGCAGGAAATGCCGGGTTCGGAGATGAGGGTAGGGTTTTGGGTTGCAAAATATTAAAGTTTATAGGGCTTAGGTGTTTAGTGTGTTTTTTTCTCATTTTTTAGTTACAGTTTCTTAAGGGGTGAAGTCGGGGTTTGGGTTCGAGTTCGAGGGTTGCTTGCTAAAGTTAAACTACGGGCACTAGGGTCACCATGTGTGGGCGTCCTAATTTAGCAAGGATCCCGCAATCAGGGGGTTGGCATCATGTTAGTCTACATTCGGACCCCCTTTTTGCTGAAGTCCAGGGTTAAGGTATGGGGGGTTTCAGGCTGACATTCTACAGTTCTTGAGTTTTTTGCGGTTGCCCAGAAGCACCTGTCTCATGAACATGGTAACCTTGTAGAAACCGCTTGTGTCCGTTTGCTCACTTCACTTCCTCACGGAATCCATGATCATGGGTTCAGGAATTTGGGGTTCTGCAGGGGCTCCTTTAAAGGGGTCTATAAGGTTTTTCTAAGACGACCTATAGGGGCTTTAGGCTTTAGGGATGTAGGGGTCATGAGCCCTTACTTGGAGGATGATGGGACTTAGTAAGTAAGGTTATAAGTTATGGATCCCTTTAAAAGAACCCCGAACCCCCCCCCCCCCCCCCCCTAGGATGTAGGGGTCAGGATCCCTAAATCCACAACCCTTGAAGGGTTTCCCGTGGGCAGGGTACCAAGACGCTGCTCGCCAGCACCGGATCCAGCCACAAGGTGGGGTGCACAGCGCTTTTGGGGTTTAAGGGTTTAGGGGTTTAGGGTTTAGGGTTTAAGGGTTTGGGGGTTTAGGGTTTAGGGTCTGCGCTTTTCGGGTTTTTGTGGCTCCGGGGTTTAGAAGTTTAGGCGTTTACTGCCTTAGGGTTGGGTCCCCAAGGTTTCTTGCTCGAGACGGCAGAGGAAAAGGTTGCCCTCACATTCCGACTGGCTCTGGTGGTAAGGTCGACCCTGTATGAAGTCGGGAGTGTGCATGTATATAGATATAGATATAGATGTAGTTATTGTTATAGATGTGTATACAGATATAGATATAGCGCCTTTGGAATGGTGAGTGCATATGTGGGGCTGCACGAGGGATATACTAGCATGAACGGCCTATTCTTACGTGATGCTTGAACCAGGCGCATCTCTACATCAGCTCGAAACGGAGCTCAGCCATAGACCCTTCTCGACTCCAGGTATGGTCCCTAGCCTAGATACCCCCAGCGTATACTAGAGTAGCTGACCCTTATAAACCCCAAACCCTAGAACCTAAACCCGAAACCCCAATACTTTGAGAACACTTTCAACCCATACAAGCCCTCAGCCCAACTGCGGACCAGGGCGGAAGGGGTGATGCGTTGGGGCCTCGGATCGCTGTTCAGGTTGTTATAGCAGGAACGGCTGAGGGTTTAGAGTTCGAAAGTCGGGGAAAAAGGGTTCTTTGGGTCCAGACTTGGGTCACAGCCGAGACGACAAGGGGGGTCAAGTGCGATGGTACGAACTGTACGAAAGTAGTGTCAGGAGTTGTACGGCCAGCAATGCAACATAAGCCAATTTCATGAGTAGTAGTAGTCGTCGTCGTCGTGGTGGTGGTGGTGGTAGTTGAATCATGGCTTGAAGTCCGCATTGGCAGCAAAACATGGCCTTGACCTTCAGTGGCAAGGCTTGGGTGCCGGGTTTAAGGGTTGCGAGCCCGGTACTCCCGCTATTTCAAATTTTGGGGTGTTGAGGGATTGGTGATCATGGTTTGAAAGGTTTTGGCGCCATTTTATGTCGACAGATCGGAGCTCCTCAGTATAGTTTGTTTATCCCAGAACCTTAGTCTCACTGCTCAGGCGGGGGAAGCCTCGAAGAACACCAGCTTGATTGAGCCTCGTCCGCCCGCTGCACCTCCCGTGAATGTTCACTGTGCACAAACTATGCAGGGATCAAGCCCTTCTCTGCGAAATCCCTAAACCCCAAACCCTAAGCCCTAAACCCAAAACCCTAAACCCTAAACCCTGAACCACCCGTCTGCTGGGTCCGGAGATAGCCAGTTGTCTGGAAGGGCAACAGCGACCACCCGGACTTGGACCAGAGATGGAGTTATCAAGAGTTACTGTAGAGGCCTAAATAATTACCTATATTATTGTGGGGGTTCCTTATTATAGCTATAGCATAGTGGGCCCCAAAACCCTATTCTGATTATTAAGGCCCCTACATTATCAATCTGCTGGCCTTCCTTCGTGGCGGGTCGTCTTTCTGCACCCTAAACCCTGATGTCGAAGATGCGATGCCAGCCCGATTTTATCGACCCGGGCTTCGAACTTCAAGCAGCAGCAATCAGAGTAACCAAAAACAACAACAATGAGAGTAAGAGTAACAACAGCAGTAGTAACAAGAAGAACAGTAATGAGCATAGTAATAAACGCAGGAAAAGGTACTGATCAAAGTCGTGCTAGTAGCAAGAAAAATAACAATAATCGTATTAGCAATACTTTTAAAACTATTAGTAGTAATGAATAGGAACAAGAAGAAAACAAAGAATACACATAATCACAAAAAGAAGAAGTGCAAGAATAATCACATTTTAATAGTAGCAACGGTAATAACAATAATCACAATACGAAGACGAATAAAGAATAATCATAAGAAAAAGACTGAGAAGTCTAGTTACAATAAGAACAGGACAAAGAAGAAGAGTGAAGAGAAAGTGTTATGGTAATGGTAATGGTACGAGTAGTAGTAGTAACAACAACAACAACAGTTATAACGGTCCTTAATCATAATACTATTCACAATACGAGAAATTCTACTGTAGCACTAGCAGGAATACATAGTAGGGCGCTAAGTCTCGGTTTACAAAATCTGGCAGTCACGGACCCTGCGGATCGGAGCCGCTAATGGGGAGGGACTCCTTGTTGCCTTGTTCTAACTGTAGTATAGTATACGCCAAAGCTCTATTCTAAGCATTAACTCCCCTATAGTATCGATCCATGTCAGCACTGAGACTTGCATCTCTGTCGCTGCAGCACTTTCGTGGCTCCGCGAAACTTGCAGGGTTTAGGGTTTAGGGTTGATCATTACTGCGAGTAGCAAACTAGGACACAACAGACGGGGAGCAACAACACAGGCCAGTCATGTCAACAAGCTGCTTGAACAGAAGCGGCCTAGCGACAGAGGTCGTTTAAACCCAAAGCCCGGCGACCTCAACCCTAGGCCCTAAAGCCTGAAACCGTAAAACCCGAAGGCCCCAACCGCCTAAACCAAAAACTCCGCAACCTAAACTCTAAAAGCTTAAGCCCTAAACCCTAAACCTTAAAACCCGATGGCCCCAAACTTGAGCTATCCTCTCTTCAGGTCAGGGCGGCATGGAGAGGCCTAGCAGCTTGGGGGTGTCTTTATTTATCAAGGTTTTGGGTTGTAGGCTTTAGAGGTTTAGGGTTTAGGGGTTTAGGGTTTGGGCTTTTTAAGGGGTTTAGGGAGTAGGGTTTTAATTTTAGCGGTTTAGGGGTTTTATGGGGTTGATGAGAGTGTCATCGAGGCTTTATCTGGGTTTTCAGGAGTGTTTGGAGGGGTTTTTTCGCGGTGCGAACCGAGTTCCCCAGGACCCTAATCTTTTTCAGCATGTTGGGGCACCAGTATTAAACAAGCAATTTTTCAATAGTTTGAACTTGCAGGTCCTGGAGCTTTCATCGAACTAATGGTGCAGTATGGATATGTAGAGATTACTTTAAGGTGAGGGTTTTGGTTCAGGATCTGAGAGTTTGGAGATAAAGGTTTCAAAGATGATTATTTGCTTTCAGGGCCGAGGTGAAGTACCCTCAGGAGCGCGCGTGGATCACTTTGCTAAAACGCTCGCTGCGCCAAAAGCCCAGGCTGTAATGCCCCCACCCTTTTCCTCTGAGTTCCTTATTGTAAGTATACCGTATCATAATGCTGCCCAAACCCCATTCCCATTAACTAAAACTCTGCAACACCCTTCCAGAATCCATATCAAACCCTGTGCGTGAAGAAGATGCCCCCAAAGCCCGATCCAGTTGCAAGGCTTTGCCCATAGGCTCCATAGTAGTTCCTTTTTGGGAACACCTTATAGGTTTCTAGCTATGAACCCCCAAAAGGAACTACGATGGAGCCTATGGATAAACAGTAGGCTGCTCTAGATCCGGACCCCGAAGATGCAAAGCCGGACTCCTAGTCTGAATCAGAACACACAGCAGCTATAACTTATTGGCTGTAAACTCAACTTTTCAACTTTTTGGGGTTCTTACAAGGTAGTCGATTCTGAAAGTTTCAACTTTTCTTCCCGTGGGTTTTCGGCCAGTGAGATAAGGAGGTAGATGGCCCAATGCGGTTGATGTCGCCGTTTATGGGGTGTCACGGCGTGCCTGAAATTGGAAATCACTGTCCCTGAGTTGGTGTCAGAGTACTTATACCTTCTACACAAAACCTGAAACTCCAAACAAACCCCTGGGTTTTCGGCAAGATGCTGGAAAGACTTCCTGAGCAGGGGGACACGCCAAGGATCATGGGACTGAGTAGGTCATACATAGGGTGATAAACACAATAGCCCCAACAGACGTACTTATAAACCCATCTTAGAACCTACCTACCTATCAAGTCCCCAGATCTTTTCAGTGAGCAATATGGCCAGGACAAGCCAGTGACGAAAGTCATTTCTGAGGTGGGCCCCACGGGGTTGATGGCTCTTAGGTGCTAGTAATTATCGAGTTGAAGCATATAAAGCCTGTATAGAAAGCCCTTATGGATCCCGTATATGTTTTATGGAGTCCTTACAAAACCCGTATAGATCCCTTATAAGGTATATTCTATTATAAGCAAGGAATCCTAAGGACGAGTACGAGTAAGTATGTTATGCTGTCTGGTGCTTAGTAGGGAACGGGGGGAATGGATCCCCTACAGTAGTCGCAATATAATCCCCCAAACTAGCCCCCATAACCCACTCCCCCATTCCCTACTTAGAACCAGACAGTAAAGGACCCCTTCTAGATCCCTTTATAGCATAGGATCCCTTACAGGATCCCATTAAAGGAACCTAAGGCCATGCCCCCATTTCCTACTAAGAACCAGACAGCATGGTGAAGGGTCTTCGGGCTTCGCAGCGTGAGCGTCTCTTGAATTTGACAGGAGCCGTGTGGTGAGGCTTGACTTCAGGGCTTTGCGGGAGCCCTTGCTTCAGGGTTTCGAAGATTACTGTAGGGGCCTTAATTAATTCGAATAGGGTTTAGCCTTTCTAGAGTACTTTGCTGAACACCGAAGCTCCAGCTCTTGAGTCCCATGAAAGCTTAAAGGACAAAAGTATGAACCCTGCTACTGTAGTAAACCCTCATAGCAACCCTTACTATAGTAAGCCATATCGTGCCCTCAAACCCTAAATCTTGAACTCTAAACCTTGAACTCTAAACCTCCAACCCCCTAAGCCCGAACCCTATCCCCGGAATCCCAAGCCTCCAGGCTCAGATCATGCAGTACACGCCGACAGAGGCCTGGTTCGGTTCGGGGCTCCAGTAATAAGCCGTGACGGCGGGGCGGGGGGATTTACTGGGCTTGAGAGTACCATACGTAATACTTTTTCTCAGAGGAACCATTACCCTTAGTCTCTAAGGACTCATATCTTAAGGCTTTCGGGCCCAAAGACCATGCTATGTAAGGCTTTTGGGCTGTTTTGAGCCTTAGGGTTGTACTTTTGTCTCCCTGGCTACTTACAAGCCCCGTCTAGGGTTTGGAGTTCGAGGCTTCGAGGTTTGGGCTTTTGGGTTCGGGGTTTTGGGGTGTGGGAGTTTTGTTGGGTGTTCGTGCTTCGTTGGGGTGTTGCGGGTTTCGGCTTGGAGGTTTGGGACCATCATTTCAGGATTTGGGCTTTAGGATCCATTCCCTGGTGCATGGGCTTTGAGATTTAGGCTGTTGAGGGTTCAGGGCTTCGGCTTTGGGGTTTAAGCTTCGGCGGTTTTGGGTTACACGGTAGGCCCGGGTATGGACTTGAGGTCCGGGTTGGGGGGGTTGAGGGCTAGGGCGTTGCCAGCCTTAAGCCGGACATTCCGAAGTACTGTTGAGCGGCGTGCACGGAACTTTAGATGAGAATACATGAACCTTGCACCCCGAATCAGTTGGCTTTGCAGGTCTAGATGCATATGCACACCCTCAGCCATTTTCCAACACGGTATGTTCGGAGTGTGCTCAAACTTCTTGAGCAGCTTCAGGGCAAAAGATCTCTGCCAACCCTGAGTGCATGCCCAAAGAGCGGGATGCTGCTGCCTCTCGACCTTCATGATGTAGATGGTGATGACGATGATGATTACCATGATGTTGTTGATGATGATGATGATGATGATGTTGCGTTCGTGGCGGCTGCGGGAGCGGTATCCTGGTGCCTGTAAAAGCTCGAAACCCAAAGCACAATCCCAAGCCCACGTTTTCAGCTGCAGGAGGAAGAGGAAGAGGAAGAGAAGCTGGGGGGCCTAGACGCTGGGTATAATATCTCATTTAGACCTTAACCCTGAAGAACCCCCTTTTTAAGGACTTACATAAGGAAATCATAATAGGGAGCCCTAAAACGGTAGTTTCTTCAGGGTTAAGGGAATACATACGACCTTGCTGTGTAATCTACATATAATATATGCAATGCATGAGGCTTACGGTGCAGGCTTAAGGTTTTGCATTTCTTCAGGACTCAGCAATTCATATCCCCAGGGTGCCGGTCCGAAAACGTGGGCTACGATGGGTCGAAATCTAGGGCTGAGGGTGTAGGGGTTTATGGGTTAAGTGTGTAGCGGTTTAAGGGCTTAGGGGTTTAGGATTCAAGGGTTTAGGGTTGTGGGTTAAGTGTCTGGGGGTTTAGGGGCTGAGGGGTTTAGGATTCAAGGGCTTAGGCTTTAGGGGTTTACGGGTTAAGTGTTCCGGGGTGTAGTGCTTACTGTTTCGGTCACTGTTGGTAACCGGGGCACACGAGAATCCCAGCGGCTCGTACAAACAGCGCAGAATCTACCACAGCATGCAGAGCAGTGTCACGAAATGAATGACAAATCATATAAGTTGCCATGAAGGGTCTGGCATTAGCAACAAGACCAGCCATGCTAGCAACAGCCGTACTCGCGGCATTCTTGCATTAGCTATAGCAGCAGCAGCCAAAGCTACCAAGCAGAGGTGCAGACGAATATTGAATAGTGCGTAGTAGGAGCAATTGCTTGAGCGACCATCACCATCCACAGCATGATGCCAGTAATACCGCGCGCAGAGAACGTTCACTGCAGCTGAGGCCCCGGGCATCGCGAAGCAAGCAGAGAAAGGTGCGGCGTTTGCTGTCTTCAGGCTGTGTGAGACGTGTCAGACCGTGCGGGCTTCAGCGGCTTGCCGGACGTATGGCCCATGCCTGTAGCCGAAAAATCCCACCTTGTGTGGGTTCCTTGTTGTGATTTCTACATATAATTCCTTAAAAAGGTCGGTCTGAGTCGGTCTGTTGGGCCACCGGTAAGGCTAGCCCTAGCAGGCAGGTTGCTGCACGGCGTGGCTCTTTCTGCATGCCGGAGCACTGGACGGGAGGTGATGTAGGCGTCGGAACGATTATTACCTTGTTCCCTCATACGCCCTTTTTTAAGTATACGATAGTAGCTAGAACCTGCCAGCGACATCCTTGTCTAGTTATTACCTGGAGGATCATGGGACTTAGTAAGTAAGGTTATAAGTACCTTAATTGGGGTTATAAGTATAGTTACCCTAATTATAACCCTACTTACCAAGTCCCATGAGCCTTTAAGTAGGTCCCCTGATTTTCGGCCTCGATCTGACTTTCGTTATGCTGGAGTCTTGCGGCAGAGGAGCCGTAGAACCTTTGCAGGCCTACAGACCTACACCTGAGACCATGGTAGACCCTAACCCTGGGCCTCAAACACGAAACCCGAACTTAGGCAGCTTGAAAGACCTGATTGACGACATGCAAAAAGCAGACTCACAGAACCCGTCAATCAGCTGTATAACGCACTTGCAAACCGTGTCAGTCCTTTCACAAGGAAACTAGATAAGGCACTTGAAGGCGCTGCGACAATTGCTCGCAGAACCCGAAAGCCCTTTCACAAACTTATTGGACATCGCTGCTACTTATTACAGCTATTATCACATTTAGTATTACTGGTACTATTCGTTGTCTTAATATGACTAGTATTCTTATTCTGCGACAATTTACTATTGTCGTTCGCAATCCCAAAGCAGGTGACTCCCTGGTGTGTTGCTGGCTCTGGGGTCAGGAGCTTGGTGCTTCGGAAGTATAGTCTATGCATAAAAGTATAGCATAGTATAGTAAAGTAAAGTATATAAAGTATAGTAAGATAGTAGATATAGTATAGATAAGTATACAAAGTCTTTTAATAGTAGAGTAGACCAGAGTAGAGTAAAGTAGAGTAAGTAGAGTATAGCAAGGGTATGGTATAGTGAAGTGCTTGACAAGTCGAAGGGTTGCGGACTTGGAGGATCTCTGGCACCCGAAAGCCTAAGCCTCTAAACCCTAAAACAAATCCCAAAACGGGTCCATGTATCCAAATAGTATAGACTCTGGCCTTAAAGTCGTCCTTAATTTGGGGCCCATGTACTGTACATACTATTTGGGTACATGGACCCTTTGGGCTTTGGGGATGTTCAGGATTCAGGGGTTCGGGATATCCGGCTGAGGGTTTCCAGGGCCATGCCGGCAGGAGTCGGTGAGGGTTTACGGCAGTTAAACTTTCCGGCATCCTGGGGTTCAGGGTTTAGGGTTTAGGGGTTTAGGGTTTAGGGGTTTAGGGTTTATAGGCTTATCCCGGGATTTCGAGAATGTAGGGCCTCAATTCGCCTCAGGTTTTGCGCTTCCCTCGAGAGCCCTAACCCTCCACCCTGCACCCAAATCCTAGAACGCCCAACCTCTCCATCCGACTCGCAAGCCCTCCAGCGCTTGATCCCTAAAACTTCAAGCCTAGTGTAATACAGGGGCTTAAGTATTCACCAAGATTATTTTTGGGGAATTAGTTTAACGGGCCCCAAAACCCTACTCTAATTTTTAGGGCCCCCTAGTACCCCTATAGATCCCTGAAGGTAACCCTTATAGACCCCTTGAAAGGAGCCCGAGTCTGATTGTTCAGGCCCCTCCCCTGCCCTTTGCAGGGATTGTAGTCTGAAGTCATACCAATATCGGAGCCATTGAAGAAGGGCGGTGTCTTGTTCAGGGGTCTACATCAACATCCCGAAACCCAAGACCACTAAAGCCCTAAAATCCTAAGCCTTGCATTGCACCCTCCATCCTGGTTCCCTAAACCTAGGAACCCTAAAGCTCGGGAAACTAAACCCAAACCCTACAACTTTATCCTAAACCCTCAACGCCCGCCACCCTAAACGCGCGATGTCCCCGAGCTTTTTTCTTTAGGCGCTGAGCTTGGATGACGACGAGGATGATGAGGAAGAAGCTATGCCACCGCAGGATCCCGGAGCTTGTTTGCACACATATATACATATGTATATATGTGTATACATATGCACACACTTATGTAGTTGTGCATTTGCTTTTTGGTGTGTGTTGCTCGTTTATGTGTGTGACTGACGTTGTATTTTTTTTGGCTGAATTTTGGTTTATTCTGCTCATTATTATTAGTCGTCTTGTTGTCATTATTCTTAATTGTAAAATAGGAGCGTTGCCTTTTCATATTATCGATCTTATGAGTATCAGTACTACTATTATTGATGTTTGTGTTCTTCTAGTTGTTGTTATCGCTAGTGTTCGTGTTGGTAGCAGTGTTAGTGCTATGACTATGATTACTATTATTTCTATTTTTATTATTGCTACGTTTCTTGTCTCACTATCATTACTACTACTAGTATCATTATGGTCAGTACTGTCGTGGCTATAGCGATGATGATGGTTATGTTTACTTTTATTCGTATTTGTCTTATCATTACCATTGCTACTATTGTTGCCGACTTATATATCGTTATCATCGTTGTTAGTGTCATTATCAAAACTCCTTTTCTTCTGATCAGTCTACTTCCTTTTTACTGTTATTTCTATTGTTGCTAAGACTAAGGTGTGATTTTGACGATTATTGCTCATCTGGGTTTCTGTGGCTTACTGCAATCAGGGTGTTTACAAGGGGGTAGGCTGCAATAGGTGTCTTTCCGGGGTCGGGTACTATAAGGGCGACTATAGTAGGAGTTACCAAAAGAGATCTGTAGCGGGTCAACTCTGGGAGGGGCTTCACTAGGCTGATTTTTGCGGTTAGCAGTTCGTGGTCATGGTGCGCACTGTAGGTTTCGAGGTTTAGGGGTTGAGGTTTTGGGAGTTTTGGAGCCGACTGTCTTTGATGGTATTCTCTCGCTTCATGGGGTCAAGATTTAGGTTTGGCGCCGGCTTTTTAAGGATTTAGTACGGGAGCCTGAGCAAGTCTACGGGTTGTTCACATTAGGTATACTGGAACAAATCCCAATCCCGGTTCTGATTATTGTTACGCTACCGGTCAGAAGACCATGAACCACTGCTTCATCATTGTGGATGCCAAAGTTTCAGTCGAAAGGAAAAGCAGATTTCTCTTTGGAATGCTCGTTCAGGTGGTCTGGCGAGCATCGCCAGACACCCCTAGCCCATGAAGGCGGTGATATCTGCTACTTAAAGGATCATGGGACTTCGTAACTAGGGTTATAATTAGGGTAGCTATACTTATCACTCCAATGAAGGTACTGATAACCTTACTTACTAAGTCCCATGATCCTCCAAGTACTGCATTGACCAACGGACGGTTCACACAGACCTGGCTGCCCTCTCACAACTTCTCGCGCGTGGCGTCTACGTGTTGAAGCTTTATGGTCGCGTTTGTGCTGGTCCAAGAACCCACAGGCGTACAGCCTCAACGGAAAGCTCCTGCCTGAAATCTTTGAGTACGTGGACACACTTGGCAACACTCCGCTTATCCTGCGCGGTGAAATTGAAGACAAACCGGCTTGAGTCTTACGTGCTTGCGTCCATGATCCACAATGGCTCATGGGGTGACTTGTGGACGTTCCAAACAGATGTCCCCAAAAAAGATGCCCCAAAACTTCAAGCTCTCAAGCGAAACGGCGCCATATGGACAGATTAGTTCCTCTTTCACATCCTGGCGCCTTGCGACATTTTTCGGAGCACCGTTTGTCCAAGTGGTCTTCCGGCGGAAAAAGCAGCTTTGTCAATCAAAATACGCACAGCGTGGGGCTTTCGGGCAGATGGCCCTTCACTTGACACTCGATGGGGTTTTCAGAAAGCCAAGGATCCTTTAGATCCAAACCCTAAACCCCAAACCCCTAAGTAAATCTTAATTCATCGCATCCTTACCCCACCCCCGGAAGCCGAAACCCCAACTACCCTACGCACCCTAAAGCCCAAATCGCTAGGGATTCGCTTCGGATCGGATAGGAGTTTTGTACGTCAGTATTGGGGAGAGTATATTTGATGCTTAGGCACTTTTGACCCATAGTAAGATAAGGTCCCCCAAACCCTAGACCCTAATCTCTAAACCCTAAGCCCTAATCTTTGAACCTTAAAACCCTAATCTCTAAGCCCTAAACCCTAATCTCTAAACCCTAATCTTCACACCCCTTAACCCTTAATCCCCTGAACCCTAATCTTTTTTAAACCCCAAACCCAATCTCGTTGGAGAAAACTCCGACGTGCAGTAGCTGGCAGGTGCCCGCGAAGGCCCCAGAAGCAGAGGAGACCGGGTCGGAACCTCTCCAGTCCGCATCCCAGAGGTTTAGGGTTTCGGGCTTTCGGGGGGATTTAGGGTTGAGGGCCGGGCCTTTTAGGGTTTAGGATTTATGGGTTTTAGGGGTTTAGGCTTTAGGGGTTTAGAGTTTAGGGGGTTTAGGCCTTAGAGATTTCGGGCTGCAGGGGTTTAGGGTTTAGGCGTGTGGGGGTTTAGGGCTTAGGGCTTTGGGGTTTCAGGGTTTAGGGGCGCCTGGAGCCCGTGTAGAGAGTTCGTTTGAGCGTTGTTCCGTGTAACGGCCTAGTGTCTAGAGTTGTTCTTTCGTTCGTGATTTTCGCAGAGCAGTATGAGGGTACTACGTGCTCGAAGGGTTTAGGATTTCGAGTTGTTCTTTCTGTTATTCTGTTTGCGTTAGGGTTCTGATCTTTCCTTAGACTTGTTATGGTATGTGTGTTAGGGCAGGGTTCTGAGCTTTCCTTGACTTTGGACCCCGGAGGGTCTGACGTTGGGAATTCTGATTTATTGTTGATACATTTCGGGTGTTGACGTCTAGAGTTTCCCTCGGTTTCAAGCCCAAGAGTTGCCGCTCCGGGTGTAGATTTTCCTGTTATGGGCTGATTTCAAGCTGAGTAGCATGTCTGGCTGTTCAGTTAGAGCCGCAAGGGTAAGTTGTCACAGCACCTATGTAGCTGCCGTTGGTTGAATGTACTGAGAGCAAACCCTGTCATCATTCTAGCAGCCCCCGCATGATGGGTTTCGGTTTTGTGCACTTTCTCGGCATTTGGACTGAGGATGTGGCAGCTGCCCCTCCTCTTCATCCCTTCATTCTCAGAATGGCACTGATGCACCCTTTAAGCGGTACGTACACATCCAAGTCAAGGCCTATGCGCACAAATCTTTGACAGAGTGCTTTGTCCGGGGCACATAACAAATGTGCCTTAACAATTACCTGTACTATTTTGGGTTCCTTACCATGGTGACAGTACAATATACCCAACAAGCCTGCTCTAATCATTAAAGCCCCTATGTTATAGAACCCTGCTATAGATCCATTATAGACCCTCTATAAGAACCGTTTACAGGAACCCTATTCTAACTATCAAGGCCCCCATACTCAATCCATAAGTTGACCCTTATAGTAATCCTTCTAAACCCCTTTGAAAGGGAACCCTTTTCCTTCGAATCCCTTCTCCAGCGACAGGCGCAAAGTGAAGCGCAAGGCGAGGAACTGCCTCGGGTTGCTTCAGGGTTTATTGAGGGTTTAGGGTTTAGGGATTTAAGGTTTAGGGGTTTAGGGGTTTAGGGTTTCGTTTTTAGGGTTTAGGGTTTGGGGTTTAGGGTTTAGTGTTTCGGTTCAGGATTTGGGGGTTTTCGGGTGTCAGGAGAAATGGATTAGAGTTGTCGCTGATTGCACTGACCTTCAACCATTTCTACCGCAAATGGTTGCCATCATCTTGAGTACATAGTAACAGTAGCAATAGTAACTGTCGTGGTGTATGTATAATGTTGTATGTGTTTTAAGACGCAGAAAACTCTTCAAAAAAAGACACAGCTTACTACTTCTCCAGCCATGCCGCACAGCCGCTCTCCAGAAGGGAGGTCCCCCAGGTCGGGACGCGGAATGGTGAGAGCGCAGCACGCCGCTGGGCCGCAGATTGATCCGCCGGTTGGGATGCAGGTGGCCCCGGTGCTTCCTGGAGTGCCAGAGAATATCCGGAAGCTTGCAGAGAAGCGCGCAAACAGGCGTGCCCTGGAAGCTGCTGACGAGGACTGGTGTGAGACGCTGGACACCCCTCGTCGCCAAAGGCTTATGGCAGCCAGGGAAGCTTCAGAAGGAAAGAATTGCAGCGTGGCCCAAGCTGCGTATCACAAGTATCTTCGAGATAATGATGGCTCTACAAGCGTTTTTGGCCGTTTATAGTTTTAAGTAACAATATACTACCATAGGCTTGGAGCCTATGGGAGCCAAGGAACCTAGTAACTAGGAAGATTCAAGACACCTGTGTTCTGCCTGCAGTGGTGCTGAACCCTCAACAGAAACCCGACATCTGCCAGGGTTTAGTCTTTAGGGCTTGGGGTCATAGGTTAGGTACTGCCCCCATACAGTAAGAGTCTATAATAGGGCTACTATTAAGGCCGTAATAAAACTATATTATGAATATTATTCACTATTACTGAGTGGGGGCCGTACCCAAGTCATAGGCTTTGTTATTTCGGGGCTTCGCCGTAATAGAAGGGTTGCTGCACGTGATTTGAGCGCTAAATTGGCCATTGGGTCCTTCATGCACCCAACGATAAAGACTATAGTGAACCTCAGAAAGTTGCAACATGGATTTAGGATGATTAGTGCTAAGATTCCCTCTGTTCTATCTTAGTGGCACGAGGATGATGATGTTCCGACTTCCTGGCCTTACTTGCCCTAAGCCCCCTAATACATTTCTATTCTGCCTTAAAAACCGCAACCCTCGGCCCGGTAATGATGACGGATCCTTAAAGGACCCTCTTAAGGAGCCCTTACAGATCCTTCAAGGGAGCCCTTCAAGGAGCCCGTAAGGAACCCTTAGAGATCCCTTAAAGGAGCCCTTTAAGGAAGGCCCGGCAGACCCGAACAGAAACCTATGGCCCTGGCTCGAAGACGCGGAGGCGACGCCCTGGACCAAGGCTGCTCCGGATGCCGAAGATGAGGAGGGGCATAGCTCGGGTTGCTGCAGGGGCCTTCATACAAGTAATTAGAATAGGGTTCCTTTAAAGGGTTCTTATAAAGGGTCTATAAGAGATCTATACTAGGGTTCTTTAAAGTGCTATAAGGGCTACTATAAGGATTACCATAAAGGTTGAGGGTTGGGGTTTAGGGGTCAGGGTTCAGGGGTTTCGGCGGAGGGTTCAGGGTTTAGGGGCATCTTTACCAAGATGTGAACGCCAACATGCTTTCAGGCTTTGCTGAGGTTTAAGAAGGCCCGGTCTTACACTAAGCTTTGGGAGTTGAGGGAGCCTAGAGTCGCCTTCAGTTGTTAGTTAAGTAAATGAAACGGTTTCGAAGCGACAGCTGCGGGGATTCGGGCTAAAAATGTTCAGTTGACCACGCTTCCTGAAAGAGCTCCTTCTGAAGGCACTACCAGGATATTTCTTTAGATTAGGGAGCAGCACGGTGGCAATGGAGCAGCAGGCTGCCAGCCTCGAAGCTGGGGGCAACTTCAGCGCCCTCGATGTGTCAATCTGCGAATGGCCTGCCAAGTGGCTGCGGGGGGCGTCAGAGCGCCATCCCCTTTTGCAAGGCCTGCTCGTTGTTACGCTCGAGGTCATCAAACGCAAGCAGTCCGGCAGTGACAACCTCAGTTTGACGCTTCCGGACCGGGAAGGGCAGCTTTTAGTCGAGGCCAGGAGCTACCCATGAACCCTAAACCCTATACCCTTATAGAATCCCTATAGATCCCTTTAAAGGGGCGCATTGGCATCAGCGGCTGGGTCGCAGCAACTGTTTTCGGATGTTCAGCCTGCGGTTTACCAATGGCAGCGTCAGGATGGACACTTCGGAGGCACGCTCCCCCTCTGTAGAGCCCCGAAATAGTACACCTCACCCTTATGGAAAGGACCTCAACAAGAACCCTAATGTAGAGAACTACCCAGAAGGGTATAACAACGGTACACGAAGGTGCTACAAGGGTCAGTCACCGAGCTACCGGGTGTCTTTTGGAGTTCGAGATTATCAAGCGATGTCGTGGGTTTAGGGTTCACTGATTACGGTCTGGGGCTTTCACGGTTTAGGGCCCAGGGTTCTCAGGGCTTTCAGACCTTGTTAGACCTTAGACTGCTACCTGCAAGCTAGACCCTAAGATCCTAACCCTTAAAACCTAAGAGCTTGTACTCGTCCAGCCCGAAGCCCTGGGTTCTGGAGCGCTTTTCAGTGTGTATACATACAGTACATAAACAATATATATATATATATATATATACACATACATACACATATACATATATGCATATACACACATACACATATATACATATAGCAGTATGCATAGATACGTAACTGCGAGCTATAGCTACCAGCGGTTTTAATGTTTAAATACTCAGACCGAGAGTAGGCCCCCAAGTCGCAGTGAACACGAAGCTCCGAAAGACAATCTATAAGGGTTTAGGGTTTAGGGTTTAGGGTTTAGGATTGAAACAGAGGTTGATGTGTTTAGGGCATATATCCTAAAGCCCTATAGATCCCTTATGGATCCTTTTGAGGAGCCCTTATAGATCCTTAAAGGCTAAAGCCTAAATCCTAAATATAGGGTTGGCGGTTCAGGGTCTATGCTTCTCTGTTATTATTGGAATCTTAGAATTGGGACTTTCAATAATTGCGTTCATCCAGGGAAAGACCGTCATTTTTGCCTACACACTTCATCCCAAGCCTTGAAACCTAAACCCTCGACCATAGCAGCCGAGCCAGCAGGACGAGGAAATCTCGGAGCAGGAGGGCGGCTCAGGGCTTTATGGATTCGTGCTTAGGGTTGCTTAGGGTTTACAGTTTCGGCCCGAGAGAGCTCTTTGTTTTTGAGGGGGAGGGTGGTGGAGGTGGGGTGGGTGGAGTGGGCTTGGAGACCTTTCATCCGAAGACCTTGTTGAGTTTGGTGGCGCCTCGGAGAACTTTCGGGAAACCTGGCGATCAGAGCAAGAAGATAAGCTGTATATACTGCTCATACAGGAGACCGCTATCCCGGATGTTAGAAGCAAGACCTGCTGTTCGGGAGTGGTGAGCTTGTGGTTTAGGTGGGGCTAGGGCTAGGGTTGAGAAGTTGCATTTAATGTTGACAATATGTATCTCGGCAAGAGCACCACACAGGTTCCACTTTTGCTTAAAGAGAAAATCGAGTGTGTTACCAATGGCCCTTTTGAGGACCCCAGTGAACCCTGAGCCGTAAAACCCCAAGCCTTCCAACACCACACCCCAAACCCTTAAATCCCTAAACCTCTCTAAGCCACAAAAAACCGAAGCCCCAAACCCTCGCCCTAAAATCCTAAGCCCTGAACCGTAATACCCTAAACCCTGCATCCAGCCAAAGCCGTAAAGCCCCAAACTTATACCCTTCAAACCACCGGTGCTTAAAAGGCCCGCACAAAAAAATAACCCTCACTAGGTTCCTGAGTCGTACCTCTTTTCCCGTCAAAAAGGGTACCCTTATTACAAAGGGGCTTCTCAGAAACCTAGCTTAACTAAGCCACAACAATCCATAAAGTCCATGTCTCCTAGCCTTCGGAGTTTGGGTTTCGTCCCGTTTTAGGGTTAAGAAGAAGTTTGTAACTCGGAGTTCAGGGTTTAGGGTTCAGGACCTCAACATCCAGAGTCGTTGGGTTCAGGGCCTCAGAGTTTCAGTTAGAGCCGTTAGGGAGTTGAGGCCTATTAGGGAGTTTCGGAAAATAGGGGACCCTGATATAGCACAATAAGTAGTTAATAGGATCCTTGGTATAAGGACCCCCAAGTAGGATACCCCAATTTTTTTTCGGAAACTCCCATTGAGTTTTAGGATTTAGGACTTCCGTGCTTTACGGCTTTGAGCCTTGTTTTATTCAACTCCCAAGCCCAGCTTAGCATCCCCGGCACAGATTGCGAAATGCCAAACCCCACACCGTGCGCCATAAGCCCGGAAGCCCTCGTTTAGGGTTTAGGTGGTAAGCCCTAAACCCTACTAAACTTCACGTCTTAAACCCGGAACTTCGAACTCTGCACTCCAGTACGTTTTCGCAGCAACTCCTGCAAGGTCAGGCATGCTTAGTTAGTTTCTGTATGAGAGTCAACTTATTGCTTTGTACTCGTCATGACGCACAGATGCGTTGGGACAACGAGCGTCTTCTGGGACACTTGCACTGAGCAACTCATCCCGGACTCACACAATCCGTTTCGCATGGCTTCGGCCCCGACGCGATTGCAGTGAAGCTGCTGAATGGCAAAGCTCGCTTGCCCGATTGCATCCTGGCCGCCAGCGTGGGCATTGGTTCCGGCACCATCCAACTCGGCATCGAAGTTCTCAAGCTCTCAAGCCCACCGGCCCAAGAGATGACGACACCAGGCTGGCGCAGGGCTCCTTGTGATCTTCTTCGTCAGCCAACAACTTTTTGCGTTTCGACTGGCCCAGAAGTGTTTCATTGCGGTGCGGCTAAGTTGCAGGCGGTCGTGAAAGTCTTGTCGTTTTCGTTTTGAGGGTCTTGTAATATAGGGGCCTTAATAATTAGAATCGAGTTTGGGGGATATTATATTGTAATTATAGTAAGGACCCCCCCCAAAAAAAAAACCCTATTATCAATATTGAGGTCCCTACATTATTTGTTCCGAGGTTCCAGAGTTGAAAGTTCGGAGGACTGCGTACTGTGGGGAAGTCGGGTTGAAGTAGCCACAGTAATACTTGAAGGATCATGGGACTTAGTAATTAGGCTTGTGATTACGTAGGGTAACTCTACTTTATAGCCCAATTAAGGTACTTATAACCTTACTTACTAAGTCCCATGATCCTCCAAGTACTGAAGCCCTGGCAAGATGCGACGAACCCCGGAACTAAAATGGAGCTTAAACCCGAAACCTGATACCCCAAAACCACGCGCATCACGGCAAGGAGGCGACCCGACCCATCGCCCCTGCGCAGGTCGAGGTGGCCAAGACTTGTGTTCGATTTTGATTCGGAGCTCTTTCATGGCTTTGCATGGTTACGTGCAGAGAAGCTCCGACAGCCCGAAACCCTAGCCCCAAACGGATTGTTCCAAAATCGATTAGTCAGCTTTTGTGCGGGCCTTGGAGGGCTTGAAATCGACCCAGATGATGCTTGTGAGGTTGATGCGGCCTTGGCATTTTTTGGGGGAGGAGTATGAGTAGGATGTTGTCATGATGAGCTCACGAGGAGGCGATGATCGTGAGGATAAGTTGAGTATATTAGCAACCTAGAGTCCTAGAGCTTTGGATCGTGGTTGTTGCCGCAATGATGCGATCACATGGACGGCATCGGCGGCAGCGAGAGTCTGAGACTGTTGGTGGTGATGATGATGAAGAGGAGGAGGACGAGGAGGACCTCCGCGTGGAGAAGAGGAGCGATGGTGGTGAAGAGGAAAGGGGGCGGCAGCCATGCAGGATCATGACCATACTCTCTGTCAACGACTCCATCACCATTACCGCCATGATGCCCTTCAGTCTTGACTGTGATGCTAGAGCCTGTCCACACCCTGTAGACACCTCTGTTTGCATCTCTACTCTCAACCCCCTTACACATACTCGCGACCCTACACCCGCAACCCTAACTAAAATCTTGGGCCTGCAGAAAAAGCCTGACACTATAAACTATAAACCTCAGAACCCTTTAATCCCTGCAAAACAAGAGTCAACAAACCTCAAAACAAAACGACGCATAGAAACCTGGTAACAAGACGCAAAAGCCGCTTACGAACCCCACCTCTAGAACTCTTGCAGAACCCTTAAGAAGCCTAAAGAGCCAGAACCCTTAAGAAGCTTAAAGAACCAATATCCAGCCACGTGACAGGTTCTGGCCGCCAGGCAGATGAAGCAAAATGGCGGACTCTGCCTTTTCAACTGTGCCACCTCCCTCGCTTGGGTAGTGTAGTGGGCTTGGACTTCAGGGGTTACCTTAACTGCCGAAGCCTTTGATGTTTCAGGGCGGATTTTTAGAAATCCCTCAGAAAAGGCAGGGTTTCGGGTGTTAGGGTAGGGTTTTTAAAAGGGTTTAGGGATCAGGATGTTCAGGCCGTGTTTGGGTTTAGGTTTACAGGGTGCTACAGATTACCTAGGCGCCTTTGCAAGATCCAGAACACTCAGAGTTCTGAAGCTGGGAACCCAGACCTTCCAAAATCCCTTAATTAAGGAATATACCTTAAATTATAGTAGGATCCCAAATATGAATTAAGGTATATTCCTTAATTAAGGGATTTTGGAAGGTCTGGGAACCTTCCGAGTTTGGTAGCAACTGCTCTTTGACCGCTTTGGGTGCCTGTGCAATGTAGACCCCTGATGAGTAACTTCCCTGACGTTAAAGGCCTAGGTAGAGGGGTGGTATTTATCAGGGGTCTAGCTACCCAAAAACCTCAGCCTCTTTCAGAGCAGGGAATTCGGCAGGTAGGCTTCGCCGTGTGTTCTTGGAGCCCCTCAGGTAAGTGCAAAAGGGCCTGAAAGATGGCAGTAGTCCTTAGGGTTCCTTGTGGAGGTCTAGTAATTATACCCCAACATCCGAGTCGAATTATTAAGGCCTCCATATCAGTGTTAAGGGGGTTGGGAGACGCGTGTCGCGACGCTGGAGACAAGCGTCATCCGGTTGCAGCAGTTGAGTGCCTGCAGCAGGCCATTCAAGCTCCCCGAGCTCCTCCTCCAGCCGAGTCGCAACGCGGCAAGTCGCCGCAAGGCACCGCACAGACGCCACAATGCATCAGTGTGGAGTGAAGCCTCTCCCTCCAGAGCCTGCAGGACAAGAAGCAGCGTTAGGGGATATACAACAGTTACAGCGTTACCCACCCGAGAGCGATGCCTGACCCCATCGTATTGATTGGGAAGAGTTAGAGTCCAGTCCTCGGAATCTGGAACGGCTGCAAGGTTTTGGGAGTGGCGGTGTGCGCGGTGGTTCCTACCCGAGCTCCGCGGAGACTTCATGGCGGCGCAAAAACGCCCAAAACCCCAGCGATCCAAGAAGAAGTCTGCGAGAAGGCTCCCCTCTAGGCTGAGGCACTCCCAGGAGCAGCCGACGGGCAAACTGCTGGAGCTCAGACAGGAGGCCGTAGCGGAAGCGAAGGCCAGAGCTCAGAGGGAGGCCGCAGCGGCGGCCAGACATGGCCCGACAAGACGGAGGCATCGGCAAGACTGGGAGCAGCCCGATGCTCCGAGGTGCGAATCCTCGAACGCCCACAAACTAAAATCTTGAATCAATCATAGCTTTAAGCCTCTCGAACCCCCAGCCCATGCACCTTTACCCAATATCGCATACATCAACAGCTGATTAATATTCTGAATAATAACCCACTTTACATAAAGAGGGATTATGGTAGGGATCCTAGCATAACGACCCTTAAAGAGAGATGGTTCATGAGTCAGCGGTCCACATTCAGACCCCTAAGCCCTAAAACCTTACCGCTCTAAACCTTGCAGAACCCCAAAAGATCCTAACAAAGCATAAACCCAGGACTCTACAGCACAAGCCATCCTAATCCCGAAACCGCAAAGCCCTAGCCTAGAACCCTGAAGCCCTAAAGCCGTAAAGCATTAAATGCCCTGGACCTCTAAACTCCCGAAGCCCTCGAGAGCCCACAGCCCCAAACCTAGAACCTTAAAGTTTTTTCTGCGATGTATATATATATATGTATATATATATATATGTATGTGTATGTGTATACCTATATATATATATATATGCATATCTACATGTAGATAGTTAGTGACGATTAGTTATATAGTTAGTGCCTCTTGGGTCCAGATCATAGATTCCCTAAGCCCTACACCCTAAACCCTGAATCCCTCAAGCCCTAAACCCGAAACCCTATGGGAGGTTCCGAAAATTAGGGGTACCTTATTTGTGGGTCCTTGTCCTAAGGATCCTACTGTTTATGGTACTATGTATTGGGGTCCCCCATTTTCGGAAACTCCCCCATAGATTGCAAGTACCATAAACCCCCTAAACCCTAAACCCTAAACCGTAAACCGTATCATAAACCAAAGCTGGCCAGGCTGCCTTGGTGCGGACCGGGCTCTCAGTTTCTCAAAGTGGGGCTCCGTTTGGGGCAAGCAGAACCTTGAGCGTTTAGGGTTTGGAGGGTCTAGGGCCAGAGTCTAGGGGTTTAGTGTTTAGGGTTTCTTTAGGGAAGTAGAATGTTGAGAGTTTAGGTTTAGGGGTTTAGAGTTTATCTAAGCCTACCTTCCCCATTCTGTGAAGTTGATCGGTTTGTCATGCTTTCGGCTATGAATTCTACAGGCAGCTACTCGCAGACTGAAAGAATCAGCAGCATGATTGCACGGCTCACTCGTCGTCTTTTTTCTTGTCGTGGGCACGGCAGCTCCCCCTGCACATGATGCGAGCAGAAACCTCGCACGAGCACCAGATTTCTTGAATCATTAGCGGAGTATCAAATGTTGGTTAGCACCGTGTGAACATGAGGGTGATCTAGTGCGTGCGAGGCTTTTTGCAGGCCGGTTCTCTCACCTGCAACAACCCCTGTCTCTCTTCTGCAGAGAGGCTTTCATACCATTCAAGGGACCAGGCTCTAAGGCAGGAAAGGGCCTGATCTTTCGAGCGAGTCGCCGATTTCGGGCCTCGGACACCGCCTGCATCCATATACGACACACATCTGCTCTTTTTGGAGCGGTGCTTGAAACCTGCTGGCAAGTAACACTGTACAAATGGACTCTGGCCCACCGGATTGCCGTAGTACACAACACACCCTGGAGCGACTTCGCCCTCGGGAACTCCACGGGGAACATGCGGTACATGCGGACCTTTGGCACGAGGAGCGCCCTCCTGAGAAGAAACATTGGGGCAAGCTAAAGACACCACTGGAAGACACAGGACATGGACTTCAGACGTCGGGACTTGAGGGACAGAGAAACTCAGCATTCCGGACTGAATGACAGCTCAGCGTCGTGAGATTCCTTCCCGGCCTCGTCTGCTCCATTGGCTCCTTCGGCCATCGGAACATCGTGGCTCACAGTCTTTGGCTCATCCGGGTTTTGCTCATCCGGCTTTAGCTCATCCGGCTTTGGCTCATCGGAACCCTGCTTGGCATCATCATCTGCTGATGGATCCTCTGCCATTTCCTCCAAAAGCTCTTCCTCTTCCTCGTCGGAAGTCTGGCCCTCCAAATGCTCATCCTCCTGGTCTTTGTTTGGGTCCTGCAAAAATGGGCGGAAAGGAGGATTTTGGAGGTGGTTTCCCTATCGCTGCAACTTGTTCATGAAGGGAGGGTTTGCGATGTCCCTCTGTCCTCGTTGCGTTTTTTGCGCGGGCAGCTGTCAGGGATTTCCTCCAGGATGTTCTGGATCTCTTGTTCGGACTTGCCCATTTTGAGGAGGAACAGATGAACCCGAGCCTTGTAGTCCATCTTGCCGTGTTTCAGGCCCAGCTCTGTGCATACAGCCGCAAGCAAACCGCGAGGGATGGTCAAGATAGACACATCAGCAACATACTGCTGCAATGTCATCCATGCGGAAGTTTGCCGCCATCCCAACTGATCGTGAGCGATGACAGGGCTGGTCTGGGAGATGACCACCTCCGTGATGTCCGTCACCGCCTTCCCCAAACGAGGAACCTTCATCTCCTTGAAGCTGAACACATCGTCATCTGAGTCACCGAACTTCACGAGCGGGAGCACTCGCAAACAATGTGGCCCTGCACGAAGAACCAGAAAGCGTGTGTCAACTTCTTCTCCCTTTTTCCAAGACACGAACACATGCTCCGGCACGAGCTTGCAAATCCACAAGGACTTGAAAAGCTCTTGGACCATATCCAAGCGGTCCTGTCCATCCCGCACATCTGCGATTTGCTCGTGATACTCATGAGCTAACAGCCTCATGAGATCCAGCCGCTGGCTCAGGATGTGCGGCTTCGTGTAGTGCTTGGAGGACCGGTGCTTCGTAAGGCCCTCGCTTGAAATTCCAAGCTCCACATCCGTTGCCTTCAAGATGCTGTGAACCCGGCTTTTGACATACTTGTGCGACAAAGGAGTTGACCAGTCTTCTGCAGTGAGGCTGAGGGCCTGCCCTCCAGCAGGGCGGCGTGAACTACTTTTCTGAGCGATGGCATGGATGTTCTGCGGCACCGTCTTTTCAGCTTTGGCATGCCTCCTGCCACTGTCCCTCAAGTCGTTGAAAGTCAGCTCGCACGGCAAGCTGGAAAGCACACTGTCCGTCTTCTCGCCTGTCATGCCTGCCACCACACGGCAAACCTCAGTGAAGGGGAGGCCACATTCTTCATCCATGGCCTCCGGCCGGAAGCTCATCGTCCTGGGATGGTGTGGATTGTTGCATCCGAGTGTGTTTCGCGGGCCGGGGCAAAAACCCTAAACCCTCAAACCCTAAACCCTAAACCCTCAACCTAAACTCCTAAACCCTAAACCCCTAAACCCTACACTCCTAAACCCTAAACCCCTAAACCCTAAACCGTGCATACGGACAGAATACTCGGCTTTGATCATCACATCACGGTAGGCTTGGTAGCGGGTGAAGGAGAAGAGCCAGTAGAGCTCGTGCTGAGAAGGCAGCTTGTCAATGCAGTCTCGCACAAACTCCCACTCCATTCTCATGCTCTGAAGGGTTGCTGCCTTGGAGGACTCGTGAAGGCATGCAATAGATGCCCAGGGAAAAGAACGATAGACAGCATCGAGATCACACAGGGCATCGATCTGGAACAGGAAAAGCTTCGCCACCCATTCGAGGGATTCCTCGTCGCTTGTGGCTCCACAGTAGACCAGGCCACTCCCCTTCGCAGCATTCTCAAAAGTCTTCCTCAGAGTTACTAGCAACATCATGGTAGGGATCCCACAAAAGTCCTGAGGGAACAGACGGACTACAAAGGTTTCTGTTGTGTCGTAGCCCCAGGGGCACGATCAACTTGCCAACTTTTTTGCCCGTCGCCAAAGAGATGTAGTGGCGGATGGAGGCGGAGCCACTGTTCTGAAAATCTCTTGCCTCAGGCTTGATCTTTTGTTTGAAGTTTGGCTCATGCTGCCACATACCCAAACAACATGGAGATACTTGGGGGGTAGCCCTCCAATGTTCGGATCAGGCACACAGTCGGCCACGTAAATTCGGAGCGCTTTGAAAACCACGATGAAAGCACGTGTCTTGTCCTGATTGGTGTCGTCAGCAAGCACCTGGGCGAATGATAGTATCTCTACTTTTCAACAAAAAGGCCCTATTGTATGATATCCTGCAAAAGGGCTGCAACAACCGGGGAGCGAACATGCCAGGCTGCCACACGAGCCGAGAAGTTGTCTTCGCTTGCATCTCCAGTGCGATTCAAACCCCATGGATTCTTCCCCTCGACGAAGAGGGAGAAACAGTGTGCCATGGCCTCGGTATGCCAGCATTTGTCTAATGCGACGGCATAATCGTAAAAGCTGAACCATCGTACGTCCTTCGCTGTGTCAGCTCGCAAGTGCATGACACCTGCGAGCTGGGGCTAACTCACAACTGCACATGCATCATGCTGCTAACGAGTGTTTTCCAAGAATGGCCTTTGCGTTTCTCCAGCAGAGCCACGGCGTGCGTGCCGGAGAAGTCCGAGGAGACGGGGCCTCCGACATTGCACCATCCAGCCTCATCCTTCGCCATACCGGTGAGCCAGAGCTGAACGAAGTCTGAATTCGGATCCTCCTTGAGCAACCGCAGCAAGTGATCCCTGGCCTCTGCCACGGTGCGACCAAAGCGACTGCTTTTGAAGGGGCCCCGTGAAAAGCGAAATAGAGTCATCAGTCGACGGAGGAATTGGGGTCCTTCTTCTAGTCGGCGTATGGCGGAGCCCGCCTTTCGGGCGGCTTTGTGAAACAAGTCTGGCCAGAAAACTGCCCAGAGGTTCTGGGAGCACAGGTGTTGCCAGCCAACGAATCCCTGGGGTGTCCGATTCAACCGAACGTGGGATCAAGTCAACCCGCTACTTAAAACAGCTACATACGTGTTCTATGTGTCGCCTTCCTGCCTCCGTCCCTTCGTCCGCCCCAAACACGAGACGGACAAAGTCCTCGTGAACATAGAAGTCTTGGCGTCCTTCAGATGCTTCAGGATCCCACACAAAGTAGACCTTGGCGTCCTGGGCAAGCTTCGGGTTCAGGAGCGACTTCTCAACCTCCTCGAAGGGCAACCGATCACAGCCACGTGCAGCGGGCAGCAGGGGGTTCGGCGGGATGCATCCCTGGAGGGTCCAGCCTGCAGGCATCGCCTGCTGTAAACTGTTTGCTAAGCCAGACAGCAAGTGCTTCGTGGGCGTGCGAAATTCTCGAAAAGAATGTGCATCCTTGGGCAAAGCGAACCTGGACTTCGCATTGTCTGGGAGGACACCTTCCAAGCAACTTGACAATGCAACTGCTGCTGCCACTGCCTCCGTCTTGCTGCAAGTGTTCACAGGCAGGAGCTGCGTTGCTCCAGCGAAATGAAGACCGTCCATCCGGTAGACGACCGACAAGACCTGCGACCGACTTTAATAATGGCAGTTCACAGTGGCCGGCAGGTTGGTTTTTGAACTGTATTGGGTTGCTCTCTCTCCGTCTCTTCCTGTCTCGCTCCTGTTCTGTTTCTCAGCGCTTGTGGAAGGAAACATGTCTTCCTCTATGAGTATCACGTTTCTTTCTCTCAGGTCTTACCTTGTATTTGCTCTGCGTTTATGTTTCTCTATCTGTCTCTTTATCTCTTTAATTCTTTATCTCTTTATCTATTTATCTCTCTATCTCTAGCTCTCCAGCTCTAGCTCTGTCTCTATCTCCGTCTCTCTCTCTCTCTCTCTCTCTCTCTCTCTCTCTCTCTCTATCTCTCCCTATCTCTCTCTGTCTCTCTTGCATTGTAAACTTTTTTTGATGCGATCTCACAACTCAGGCTGAGGGCTTGGTTCAAGGTGAAGGCTTGCAAGGTTCAAGGTTTAGGGTAGGGGCCTGGTTTTCAGCCTCGGGTTTACTCATGATTTCAGTGGCTTAGGCGTCAGGCCTGCTCGCCAGCAAACGACGTCGCGTCGAAGCAGAAGTTCAAGCACCGAAGGCGTTGTCTCTGGAGGCAATCGCTCACCGTGGCCTCCGCCTTCAACAGAAGGCGTCCAACGTACTCCGAAGATGTGCGGTCGGCCAGGGTGCTCTTTGCATCTACGACACCTAAGTCACCCAAGCTCTTCTCGTCTTTCATGGAAATATACCCAGCACCTCTGCACAAGAAGCGGCTCACCATGTGCATGCGAAGTGTTTTGTTGCCTCTGCGTCGGGAGCTCTTCATGAAAGGATGGTACTTGGTTGCCAGCGTCGGGTCCGGGCAGTCTACGACGACACATCGTTCCAGTGTCAGCTCAGCCTCCTGTGCCCAGATGTGAGCTGCCCGCTTGGTTAAGCGGCGAAAGCCCAAAGAATTGCAGAACTCGGGGTCTCCCTTCAAACGAAAGGATGTGGTCAAGAACACACTGAAAGGCATCATGATGCCGATGGTGCTGCCAGTCATTCGTTTCGCAAACCTGCAGGACAAGCAGAGGCCACAGCGGCGCTGACACTCACAACATGCAAACATGCGGGAGACCTACCTCGACCAACTCAGGCCAAGGTCGGAGAGGATGGCTTTGATCTGTTCCACTGGCAGCTTGTTCTCGCGAACATCAACTTTGAAAGTTTGTGCAAAGGGCAGCAGCTGCACAGACTGGTTCATGTTCATGTGCTGCTCGAGCCTCTCCATAAACGACACAGATTCGGCCACTCCCTCTGGCCCGAAACTCGCAGTAGGCAACAGCGTCGCCAGCAGGACGAGGATGCCCGGCACGGTGCAGGCATCCACCGGCAGGCATGTCAGATCCTTGACTTGACCCTTGTAAGTTGTTCGCCGGGCAACCTGGGCGTAGACAAAAGTGACTGGGTAACCTCTATCTGTGCAGATGCCGCGGCAATTCACAAAGCAGCAGACAAAACAACAGAGCAGCGAACATGGCCACCACCGATCTCTAGCATGTGTGCAAGCGGCAAGAAGTTTCCCGAGTAGTTCTTTGTAAACCATTGCGTAAATGGGGTTTTGAAGCGGTACCACTCGGCCACAGCGATGAAGTGTCTGTACCCTTCGACAGCAGAAGCTTCGTCCACCTGGCACAGTACAAAGGCCAGGTTTACGAAAAGAACATCCACGGACTATGAACAAGGCAGACGCAAACTCTGGAAACCAATCCCGCTTGTGCCTGCAGCACAGTCCAGACTCCCGTGACGTTGGGAAGAAAACGAAAAACATGTGGAAGGGAACGTTTCTCGTCCTCCACACCTTTCGGTAGCTCGTCAGGCTCATTCTCAGACGGGCCTTGCACTGCACTTGGAATCCAAGGCTTCGGGGCGAAAGGAGTCTCGGAGCCGTACATCTCTATGAGGGAACATATCTGGCTCTCGAAGCGGTCACTGGCTGATCTACGATCAGCCTCGGAGCCTTCAAAGCTCCCCGGCATGAACGATTGCCGTCGGAGAGCAATCGCTCTGCGAACTTCCAGCAAGGCTGTGCTGCTGTCGGACTCTGCAGCTTCCAGAGGAAGCGTCTGTAGCAACTTCTTGACACCGCTCAACCAGGCCTGGCAGCAGCACAGCCTAAAGACACGACCACTGCATCCCGTAAACCGAAGGAGACTTTCCTAGTCTGACTGCTTCAATGCATCATAAGCCGCGGCGGCGTGGGCCCCCTACAACATGACTTTCGCTTTTGTTTCACATTGCAAGGAAAAGCTCTCCGAGTACGGACCTATCTAGGAAAATCTGGAGAAGGCACAGAAAAAGACATTGTGGGATTATACTGGAACACAAGAAAGGTCTAGAAAGAGAAGAAAAAAAGAGATGAAGAGAGACAGAGACAGGCAGAGAAAGGCAGATGTACCGGGACAGAAACTCTCTATTCGGTGGAACCGGAGAGAAGTATCGGGAGACTGGGACTCGGAGCGAGCCAGAGAGCCAGAGGAGACCCGGGGAGGAACTGTGAGCGTGCACCGGCTGCTCGGCCTCTTCATCGGTCTGGGCCAAAATCGTTCTCGTCGCCATGGCCGCCCCGGCACCCCGCCGGGGACCAACGATGGGAAAAGTTCTGAAATGGAGGCCAGTAGGATAATCGCATCTAATGGGAATGTTTGGAGAAAAACCTCACTATCCCCATTCTGGCCGTTATCGTTCTGGCCCTCTTTGGGCCACTTTGGGGGGCAAGAACGATTCTGGGTCGCGAGAACGATTCTAGATGGCGAGAACGATTCTGGGTCGCGAGAACGATTCTGGGTCTGAGAACGATTCTGGTCGCGAGAACGATTCTGCGTCACGAGAACGATTGTGCTCGCGAGAACGATTCTGGCCTGAGCCGGGAGCCAGAATCACCAGAAGCGGTCCGATTCCAGGGGCGAAACATAACGTGGACTGATCATATTCACTGGCTGCTCCGGCTTGCAGAGTGGATGCAGGCTGCCCGAATGCTTCAATTTTTCGCGCGCCCGTCTCTGAGTCTGGCCGTCGTGACACGGCAGGCTTCAATCCATGGAGTTTAGATCTATGACACTGGGAAACACAAAGCGGAGTGCTTCGTAGTGCATCTCGAAGTAATTCGCAATCAGTACCCGGGTTTCCCAACGATCGTCGATGATCAGCCACAAAGCTTCTTCTCTGTGCCACATTTCTCCAACATTGAATACAAAAGCCCACTCTATCATGTCGCGGCGGTCAGGGTCGGACTCGAGCCAAGGCCCGCCTACTTTCTGCTTCACGTATCGCTTCCATCGGGAGCGTTCTAGCCAAGGAATCCGCACGACTGTGGCATCTATCGGCAATGGGGGCATGGCTTAGAAGCTACAGAAGCATCACTCGCAAACAGTAGCTACAAAAAATTTGGAGCAAGAACGGCCGGCAGCAGAGCAGGCCAAGCAGCATTCACTGCTCCACACATCTATTTCCATGGGCCAGCAAAGGATCAAAGCAAATAGCTCCAGAGGCCGTCGTCATCGCAATATTTTTTGTGGCTGCCGCGGGGACGGACCGCGTCAAGACCCTCGGGCTATTCGTGCGATGACAATCCTCGTCCATGAGGCGAGTGTCCGGTATCGGACACTGAAAGAGACGCAAAGAGAAGCAGAAGGACAGCTCTGGATGGCTGAGACACGACATGTATGCATGGTGAGCACATCAGTCACCATCCGAGCTAGAGCCGGCGGAACTACCACTGCCCATTTGCAGAGTGGATCTCTTGGGCTGAGCCTGGGGAACCTCATGAGGCGACTGGGCGTCAGATGGCGGAATCTCACTGGGCTCAGGAACCCGAGGATGGTCATCATCATCATGCCCAAAGAGCTTGCGGGCATAATGCTTCGCGGCACGGTGCACGAGACCCTCCTGAGATCAACTGTTGCTGAAGCACAGACTGCAAGACATGCGCTCAGAGGTCCCCTATCTCTCAGTATTGAATACCTCGGATTGGTTGGAGCCGGGACTCCATGTCGGTACACAGAAACTTCAGAAACCGTTTGAGGCTTTGACGACCCATCCAGCTCATAGCCTGAACAATGTCACGGGATTTCTTTCCCATGGCATCTAGACACCATCCCTCTCTGAGAGCTTGCACAAACTCCTTGATGGAGACCTCGGGTAAACCAGGCAAAGAAACGGCCGGGTGTGCGAGTTGATGCTTCAATATGGATGGAAAGACAAGGACAGGAGAGTCAGAAAAACTATAGATGAAACCAGGTCGCCAAGCCATCCTCCGTGGCTGCTTGCAGGAAGAGCTCGGCGTCCTGCTTGGAAGCAAAGAAGCGGGCGAGGTCATCCTTCAAGAAATCCCGCAAGGTGCTGTCGGAGCCTGAGTTCTCTCCTTCACCGGTTGCAACAGGTGTCGCTCCCGGCGTCGTCTTGCCCGGCGTGCTCCCCGGGGTCGAGGTTTTCTTCTCAGTGCCGAAGCGGTCCTTGAAGAGGTCGTCGTCATCAGTCATCTGCCCCTCGCCATTTCGACAGCTTTGATCCCTCCACGAACCAGGTTTCTCTGCCTGCGTAAGGACAGCGCAGAGATGGCAGTGGCACAGGAGTTCGCAGAAGTACAACAAGTGTTCATCCTATGCAAGGGCAGCTACTCTGCTGCAGCGGCCTTGGGTCCTTTGACGTCCGATGCCCGAGATGACTTCTTGACCTTGTCTGGGGTTTGGCAACCAGGCGAGTCTTCCTCCTCCTCCAGCTGCTTGTCGACCTGGAGATTCCGGGTGGACTGCCGACGGATAATCCGGTTGGTCGGATCTCGCTCGCTCTTCTCATCCTGGCCAGCTTCCTTCTGCAACTCCTGGACCATGTTGTCAATGGCAGCCGTCCATGCCTTGACCTCCTCTTCCGCCTTGGCACGAGCGGCCTGGACCTCTGCATCGAAAGTCCTCATGGAGAAGCAGATAAACAAACACAAGCACTGAGAACGAGAACAGCACAACAGGATTTCAAGGTGTAGAGGCTCTCACACAAAGCATCTCTGCTCCTCCGAAGGCTACCAGCAGTCTTGTGCTGAGAGATCAGCGTCATGCCGTCCAAGCCGGTGACTGCCACAGAATACAGTTGAAAGGAAAGGAAGTTCAACAACACCCTAAATGCCAAGCCCTCACGAAACAGAGTCTGCTCAGAACCTAAACATAACATGACCCCGGCCTGCTTCAGTCAGCTTAAGAAGCCTATTCTTCCAATCTTGCTCGGCAGCAGCTTCGTTCTGCGTCAGCGTGACTTTCAATTTCAATCCCTCGGCACTGGTGTCCAGGCTGCAAGTCTGCTTGCTTCTCCGCCGCACCTCCCGAAATCATTTCGAGAGCTACAAATCGCAACAAGAGCTAGCAGTGGCTGAAGGAAGCAACTGCCAAGCACACTGGTAAAGTACAGAGCAAGATGAAGCCTCGAGCAGGTTGCCCCCCATCTTCATCAAGGCATTCTCCGTAAGCTGTGGGACGAGTCTGCTCACACTGGCTGCTAGCACTGCAGGCGGCAGGTCTGACAGCTTAGACATTTTGGCTTTGAGCTTCAGTGACTGAGCGTTCCTTGGACGGGTGGAAGCAACAGCCAGGAGCACTGCGATGACAGGCATGACAACACTGACACTCGTATTGCGTTTAAGGCTCAATCCAAATTCTGCCGCAGATGCCTCGAGCTCCGCATCCTGGGGATTCTCGCGCGAAGAAGAAGAAGACGAGCTTCTCCTCCGCCTCCTGTCCTTATCCTTCGACTTGCGATTGCTCTTGCCACCTTTGGGTTTTGATTTGCCCATGCTCTAATGGCTGGCGGCCTGCGATAAATGAAGGGCCTGTGCCTCTACTGTTGCACTGCCTATGAGTGACCCAGAGGCCAAAACTTCATGGCAATCAATGAAGTGCTTCATGAACAGACGGAAAGCAACGCCTCGCACAAGATAGCAAAAGTGAGACTCATGCCGGGCGAGCCTTTTGCATCCCTCTGGGGCTGAGCACGGTACGTCAGAAGGGCACTTCATGTGGCAACGAGAACTTCGCATCGCGAATGGGTTTTAGTGTGGAGTTTGAGAGAAAGGCCGTTAAGTTTAGGGCTCGAGATCAATGAAGGTTGGGGGTTTAAGGCTTAGGGTTGAAGGCTTAGGCCAGCCAGTCGAAACCAGTACTGCACTCGACAATGTAAACCACAAACCCCAAACACAGCCTGACCAATTTGTAATACGAATAATCGAAAACCCGATGCACAATATGTCACCCCGACAGCAGAAACCGGAATCAAATTTTCAGCACCATAGACCTATTCGACTTCTCAGCAGCTATTCATGGTTTTTCTAGAGATCAGGGTTTCAAGCTCAGGGTGGAGGGTTTTAAGGTTAAGGTGTTTCACGGTTTTTCAGGCGTGGGACTTGTATGGTTTAAAGGTTTCGGGATTCCACACTCGCACTCGGACACGAAAGGGGGTCAAGACTGGTGCAACGACCCGGAAAATCGGCAGGAATCCAATGAAACCAAAACAATGAGTCTGCGAAGCTCGCCTTCGCGAGCAGAAGGTCTCGGGATTATGGCGCACGGGTACCCAACACCATACCTATATTTACCTTGAATACAGCAAAGAAGCAAACAAGGCCGATCGTTTAAAGTCTCGGGATTAGGATGTCAGGTTTAAGGTTTACAAGGGTTTTAGGGGTTATGGCCAGCCAGTCCGAAACGCCTACGACAACGTAAACCGCACACCCCTAACATACCCTGATCCTAAATAAGCTAGAAAACGATGCAGCATACGGCACCCCGACAACAACAAAAATAAACTTGAACCGCTTAAACAGACCTACTCTGACTTCTTCTGCAACCGAACCAACCACAAAAAACAACAAACCCTAAACCCCAAGTTTCCACGGCACATCGAGGGAGCCCAGGTGCTCACCTCAGGGCTCGTTTGGGGCGGAAGTCGGAGACCAACACCCCTACCGGAAAGATCCCAGTCACGGGGTAGTGGTGTTTGCTTGGGGCCTATTTACGTTTTCGCAGTGTTCGTAGGGCATTGAGGGCTTAAGGCCCTGAATGGGTTCAGGGTTGTGTTGGGCGAAGGTGGTGTGGGGGTTTTGAGGAAAAGCAGACTATTGTTGCACAAAACGACAGACTAGGAGGGGATATAAGATTGGTTGCTTTGGGCTTTACCATGTACACTTCATCTTGAGTTCTATATAGGGTCGTCAGCTTTCAGGGCATGAATAGTTTCAGAGGTCGAGG
The DNA here is from genome assembly GCA_905221615.1 of Symbiodinium sp. CCMP2592. Taxonomy (NCBI): domain Eukaryota; class Dinophyceae; order Suessiales; family Symbiodiniaceae; genus Symbiodinium; species Symbiodinium sp. CCMP2592. The sequence goes on along the minus strand of CAJNDT010006080.1, from coordinate 4,182 downwards.
CGACTATCATATGTGGGAGGGGAGGGGGCGCGGCAGGTGTTAACTAAATAATTCGTATTAGTTGATGCATTAGTATAAAAACTATGGAAGATTTCACCAAAGTACAACCATGAATGAGCTTCAATTTCGCAGCAGTGAAATAGAAACCCTTAATTCCGACAACCCTGAAAAGACAAACCACAAATACAGACAAGAGATAGAGCCACCCCGGGATTGCAGCACAGCAGCAAGGCAGGGATTAAAAACCGAAATGGTTCTGTTGGTTTTGTTGTGTGTTGTGAAACTACAGTGGACGCCAAAAACTGTTGGAATATAGGCACCCTGACATTCAGCACTCCATGAGCGAGCGCGTGCAAGTTCCAAATTTGGCACTATGTTCCAGCAACATTCTGACTGACTGGACCGGCCGGAAAACCAGCGTAATGTCATCAAGGTTGGGCCATGGATGATACGGACATCATTATGCTTGGAGGTGGGGGGGCACCTCTGGGGGGGAAACAACCTAACCTAGCACTAACCTAAACCCTAAGCCCAGCTTCCCCTGATTAAGGGACCTAAAAAAATATATATAACTACACACTGGGCCCTAAACCCTACGTGCCCGCCGACCCCTGTCTTGGGGAGCAAGGCACCCTAAACCCTAAGCCCGGTTTCCCCTAAAATTTGGGGACCTAGGCACATGCATGTGTCCTAAACCACCCTGAAAAAACCCTGAAACGAAACCACCCCCACACGCCAACCGCAACCCTATGAACCGGGGGTGGCGGGGGGCGGGTTGGGAGGGGGTTTGAGCCAACACAAACACGCCTATACAAACAAGCATGGGGAGGCGTCAGTGCTCGAGTGTGCGATTCAGGTCCTTTCGATCCATGCCATACCGCTGGCTAGCGATATGGTTGTGGGGTCCCCGTACACGTATCTCTCTGCAATACTGGAACGGCCGTAGTAATCAATTGGAATTTCCCTCTCTGCCCTGCTGGAAGGGTCGCAATATTTACAGTTTGTATCTCAGCTTGTATCCCTGCAGTACTGCAGGGGTCTTTGTAGTTCCAGTTTCTGTCTGTCTGCAATATTGGCAAAGGTCGCAATAATTGCATTTTCTTTCTCTGCAATACTGGAGCGGTTGTAGTAATTGCAGTTTCTCTCTCTCTGCAACACTGGAACGGTCGTGGTCATTGCAGTTCCCCTCTCCTTGCAATAACGGAAAAGTCGTAGTGATTGCAGTTTCTTGCTGTTTGCAATACTGGAGCGGTCGTTGCAATTGTAGTTTCTCTTTTTCTGCAATACTGCAGCTTTCGTGGTAATTGCAGTTCCTCTCTCTTTGCAATACAGGTTCCAGCTTTCCTTTTGGCGGCTTTCTGACCATGTTCCAACTTTAGCCTCCGAGATCAAAGTTGGAACCTGTGGTTTGGGGCCAATTTGCTCCTGTGGACACGTTCCAACCTTCTGGCTTCCACCATAAGCCTAAACCCTAAAACCAGCAGAAATCGGCGCTAAGCCGTTGTAGACCGGAGTTGTTGTGTGTTTGTGCATTGAGTCTTATCGGGTTCAGGGTGCGCGCCTAAACCCAAGTCAGGAACTTCGACTATCGAACGAATCTAACCTGAGCTTATTATTTAGGGTTTAAAGTTTGAAGGGTTTAAAGTTTGAGATATACTAAAACCGGTTTGAGGCTCAGGCCGTCTGCCAGTCGACGAAAAGCGCACGACAGCCGGAACCTGGGCCAAGCCCCAAATCTGCGACCCTTCCAGCACAATACCCCCAGGACCTAAAACCTGAAACCTACACAAACCCTTTTGCCATTGACTTAACCTACGCCTTAAACACACACAACCGAAACAACATCCGAGCCTACACCGTGAATATAACATCCCAACTTTGGAACTTGGAAACCCACACCTGTGCGACTACATACGCCCTGAACTTGAAAGCCAATGGTACCTGATTTCCCCAACGACGATAAAACCCTGAACTCTCAAATCCAGCTCTGTGGGCCTGACCCTTTAGAGGCTTCGAACCCCAAGGAGTTGAAAATGCTAAACACTTCAACCTCACCATACAGGGTCGCGAATGTTCTCAAATCCCACCCCAAAAGTTGAGAAACCGAGCTGCTTCTCGGTCATCGAATCATCATGCCAGTGGATCTCGCTCGCACTTGCCCATGCGAAGCGGTGGAAGGGGGGTTCTAAGGTGCATTTGGGATCTTCGAGCCCCTGGGAGCTACAGATCATAAATCTTCCTTACAGCCATCAAACAGAGTGACGAGAACGATTATGGTTAAAAGTATGGAACATAGGCCAGAATGGGAATGCAAGGCTTAGAGTTTAGGGTTTCTTTAGGGAAGTAGAATGTTGAGGGTTCAGAGTGTAGGGTTTCTGTAGGGAAGTAGACTGGGTAGTTCTCTAAATTAGAGTCCCTTTCTGGGTCCCCAAGGTAGTACGGCACCCTGATAACAGGAACGCTACTTTATTAGAGAACTACCCGAATGTTGAGGGTGTCTTTGTGTTGAGGGTTTAGGGTTTCCGGGGTGTAGGGGTGTCAGCAATGGGATCTCGAGAAGAGAAGATCCAGGAGCTCACCGATCGGCTGTACGACTCTTTGGATTTAGAGCATGTGAAACAAACAGGGTCACTCTTCGTGACGACTTCCCGGCGGCATGCACAAACGCGCAAGCAGTTTGCTTTTATGGATGACTTCCAGTACGACGGCCGGTTGTTCACTGAAAAGGTTACAAACGTGGTATGCCAGAAGCTGTTGGACGAGAAGAAGATTGAACTGCCGGTAACACCGGGTCATAGCAAAAAGAAGTGGATTAAAGAGACCGGCCCTAAGCTGCTTGCCTTGCTCCAAAAATCCAGAAGGTCTGTAAGTTCCGGGTTCCTTGCAAACGACTCTGCAATGGATGATATGGAGACCCAACCGGGAGCCCTGAACATTAACCCTGAAATTTCTCTGGGATCTGAATGAAATGATGGTGTACTTGAGGGAACGAAGCAACTTCGTTTAAATGAGGGTTTTCTTCTCTTCATGCTTGTGGCTGTTCGACATGCTTGCGTCAGGGTTTGTTGACATTGGGTGGGGGGTATGGCCATACCACCATAAACCATGAATATGGGAGTTTCCGAAAAGGGGGGACCCTAATATAGTACCCTTTTTCGTAGGATCCTTATTACAAGGACCCCAAAATAAGGTACCCCCAATTTTCGGAAACTCCCATATGTGAAAATTTGGTAGTATACCCCCCAAGGCTCCCATTTAAAGGTTTAAGGCCCTATGTAAACTTCATAGTAACCCTTCTAGTAGCGCTTACAGTCACCCTTACAGTCGCCCACTGTAGTATCTTTTTGTGGCCCCAAGCCCCTGCAACAGCGAAGCCCACATGATCTTCAAGAGGACCCGCAGCCAGAAGTGGTCTTCATGCAGGAGAAGCATGCCGTCTGAGGAGCCCTCGGAAGACGATTCCGGGTTTAGGGCTCGGAAAACGACCTTCTGGGTTCTGAGGCGTAGCCTTTTTTTGAAATTTGATTTGGGTCTGCTGCTAGGGGTGTAGGTTTACTTGAGGGTTCGCCTGAGGGTTCAGGCTGTAGGGCAGGAGCGCAAAGGAGTTCTTCGAGCAACTTGTGCAGATCTGTGCGGTCGCAGGCTTTCCAAAGAATGCTGCAGGTTTCATCCTTGACCACCTTCCCCCCAAACTGGCAGTCATTTCGGGTCTTAGGACTAGGGGTGTAATAAGAGTTTAGTCTGAGATAGGCCCAGCATGCTCTTGATTGCGTGCTATCTTCCCTTCGTCACACTGCCTCAGGGTGAGACGAAGGTGGGTGGTTGAGCCCTTCCCTTTCGCATTCGGTTGTGTTCGTCAACCCTTAAACTTACATCATGGCCCACACGCCTAGGGTTTAGGGTTTGGGGATTCAGGTGTTTGGGGTTTGGGGTTCTCGCGCCCGGCTTGCCAACATACCATTGCGTCCACTTCAAAGCCGAAAGCCTCGACAATGATTCCCTAACCGCAAATCTGAAGAGGTTGTCAAGTTAGTTTCGGTTCCAAGGGTTGTTTTGAAGTCCACAAGCCCTAAAGGCTGCAACCCTTCAAGCCCAAAGACCTAGAGCTTAATATTGGGGGCCTTGATCATTAAGATAGGGTTTTGCGGGCCCTCATATTATAAAGAGAAGCAGGAAGCCCCC